>JBBPBX010000090.1:25574-46888 GCA_038048925.1 Garcialebias charrua | reverse complement strand
ATATATATATATATATATATATATATATATATATATATATATATATATATATATATATATATATATATATATATATATATATATATATATATATATATATATATATATATATATATATATATATATATATATATATATATATATATATATATATATATATATATATATATATATATATATATATATATATATATATATATATATATATATATATATATATATATATATATATATATATATATATATATATATATATATATATATATATATATATATATATATATATATATATATATATATATATATATATATATATATATATATATATATATATATATATATATATATATATATATATATATATATATATATATATTTTATATATATATATATATATACAAAAAGCTATTGAGATTTGTCCCTGACTCATCTGACTGATGATTTCACATTAACTAACCTCTGACTGATTAGATTGAAACACAGGTGTGTTAATACCACAGGTGTGTTTGTGCAGGAAGCTGCTTTAAAAACACAGGAACGGTGAACTGCATGTTTCATTAGAACTGTTTCCTCTGTTTTCTTCAGAACTATTGTTTCAGTCTGGTAAGTTTTATGAACTGCTATTTTTCAACTTACCGTAAGTGGACATTTTTTTAAATGCATGTCTTTTCTTGACACTGATATTCTGAAGGTTTGTTCCAACAAAATGAAAGTTGTCCTCTTTGTGATCGCTCTCTCAGCAGCTTTGACTGGTAAGTGCTTCTAGATTTCACAATTAAACTGTTAATTACCTGAAGCTTTTCCTTGATCACAAACTAGATTAGTAAATGAGTATAAAACTTATCTAAAGATTTGGTAATGTAGACTTTATTGGGTAAATTTTGTAATCTTTATAATGAATCTTAAACTCTTCACATATTCTCATCTGAGACTTTATTTTGTTTTTTTTCCTTCAGGGAGTCTAGCCCTTAAAAGTCTAGTCTTTCCCAGTGAGACGGCAACCAGTTATGTGGAGGTGATCCCTCAGAAACCTCTCAGCATGAAGGCGTTCACATTGTGCATGCTTGTAGCCACGGAGCTCAGTGGAAACCGAGAAGTCATCCTGTTTGCTTATCGAACTCAGGACACTGATGAGCTGAATGTGTGGCGTGAACATAATGGCAGGTAAAAATTACAAGAATGATTCCAACAATCGCTTTTCATGCTGTACTACTATTGTAGAAAACTCTGTATAAAGAAACGTTTGAATTTGTTTGAGCTATGACCTTTGCACCATTTCGGTTGGTGTGCAGAGTTTGACTGACCTGCCCAGACTCACAGAAACTGCCTCATCCACAAGTTTCAGTTGTGGCCCTTCAGAGCCCATCTTGTTTCTGTGCATCTATCTGAAGTGCTTTTTTTTTTTTTTTTTTTCAATGGTCTAAACTGAGTTTCTGTTATTGGCACTTTCAGCCATGGTTAAGTCCGACTAGTCTAAGCATGCACAGGACCAAAACACCTCTGAGATGGGACTGTTGAGAGGCTAGCTGTTTCTCAAACTTGTAATCATTGCAATGGAACAAAACGTGAATTTAGCGTCGATCACTAAATGTGCATCTACCCTGAACTGATGACAATCGCTGCCTGTGCAGCTATTGGCTGTGCATTCTGTCCACATCAGCAGCCACCCCCACACTTCTGATTAATTCTCTGGAGTTGTGTTTTTAGAAATGAAGACGAGCAGATTAAGATTTAAAACCTGGATATTTCTCAGAAATTCTGTCCAGAGAACTCTGCAACTCGACCAAGATTTTTAGGCTTTTGAGAAGCTGTTGAACTCTGGACTGCAGAACTCAAACCCCTGTGAGGAAGTTCAAACATGCTGTGAACATCACATGACCTTCTGATGACTGTTAGAAATGTTTAACTAATTCCAGCTCTTGAGGTTCATCCAAAAAATGGCTCTTTAATAACTGTAAATGCATTTTTGTAAACTTGACTAATTTAAGTGTTTGACAAGATCGAGCCAGTAGTCAAAGCAATTACTCTAAGCTGATGGAGATTTTAGTCTGCCTATGAAGTGGACAAACTAATGTACTGTACCATGTTCTAACAGCCTGTCCTTCTACCTGAGTGGAAATGGCGTGATCTTCAACGTCCCTCAGCTTGGCGCCATGCAAACCCACCTGTGTGTCACCTGGGACTCCAGTTCAGGTGCAGGAGCCCTCTTCTTGAATGGCAAGAGAAGTTTGACCAAAATCCACAAGTCTCACGCCATCCGCCCAGGAGGCAGGATTGTGCTGGGTCAGGATCCTGATACCTTGCTGGGTGGCTTTGACATCAACCAGTGTTTTGTTGGGGAGATCTCCACTGTGAACATGTGGGACTCTGTTCTGTCAAACGGCGACATCCAGGACATGTTCTCTGGGAGTAAGACCCAGAGTGGAAACGTAATCGACTGGGAATCGGCAGAGCTTAAAGTGAAGGGCGAGGTGGCTGTCATCAACTACAAGCTTTAGCTGAACTCTTCAAACGCAAACTGTAACCTGTCAAGTTTCATACGGTCATACGGTCTAATAAAACTTGTGTAAAGCACTTTTTCCCCCCCTCAATCTGTTCATATCAATTTATAGTTTTATAATTATATATAAATTTATAGTATAGTTATTTAGTTTGTAGCAGGTCGCTTTTGTAAATGAGCCCTCGAGGCTCAATGAGATTTACCTGACTAAAGGTTGAATGAATGAAGGTTTAAAAAATATGTGTGAATCACTCTCTCCTCGACCACTGAGTGAATTTTATTTGATCAGACCAATTGTTTGCAACTACATTTGTGAAGGTAACGTCACCCCAAGCTGGTTACAAGTAACTTGGACTGCTAAAATGTCTAACTCTGCCAGTTTATTCCTCCAACACACGCTAAAACATAAATGACAAATGGCTATTCATCTAAAATTACTTTCTTAAAAGGTGGCGAATATGCCATTGTCAAAATGTTTGCATTGTTAATGTGCAGGTGTCTGCCCTTTGGTTTTTCTCAAAGTAGGCAAAAAGATTCAAAGCTCTTGGGTTTAAATCTTAAAGGTGTTCATGCACAAACACCTGATCTTTGGCATAGACTTGATGTAGGTCTGTTCATTCTTGATGTCTCCTTACATTTTTCTGATGTCCAACAGTCATTAAGGTTTTTCAACTCCTAGTCTGCAGACACAGACATCAAATTTGTGCCATCTAAAATTGTGCTAAATGCTGATGAAACCAAAGGGATGTTTGTAAAATGGGAGGTTGGTCCCAGCAGTATTTTCAATGGCGTTCCATTGGGTTTAATTTCTGCAAAAATTTGGATCTTTGTCGACTCTTGAGCTCATATTAAAATAGTCTTTCAGAAATGGATCCTGTAACTCTGAATGCTAGGAATTGCCTTGTAACTGCTACATTCCTCCCTCCATTGACTATGGTGATATTTACATGAATGACCCTACAAGCACCCTTCAGATGTTGGATGCTGTCTACTGTATTATGGTGTACTAAGATTCATAACGAACTACTGCACCCACCATTGAACCCTGTATTCACTGGTTAACTGGTCATGATCTTCAAGTAGTCACTGGTACAGTTTCATCTTTAAATCCCTTCTTGGTCTGTTGCCTTGAAATTTCCATGTCTCTGCATGAGTGCAGCTACAGTGTTAAATCTCAGAACATTATGTGCAATGTCCCCTCAGTGAGGACTGAACTAGGCAAAAGGGCCTTCTCCTACTCCGCTCCTGCTTCCTGGAACACTTGCAAAAAGCTCTCAATCTTGACCTCTAAGTGGCTTCAAACATGTAAGTTCATGGCCAAAACAAATGCAGAAATGTTGCGGTTTTTAGTATTTTGTATTGCTTTACAATCTAGCTGTTTATTTTAAATATTTCCCAATCACTTTGCATTTTATATGCCTTATGATTGTCTATTGTGTTCAATGTTTAAAACGAGTCTCTTGTAAATGAGTCATTGAGGCTCAATTAAATTAATTTACTGTATAAATGTTGAATTCAACCTTTATGCAGATTTGTGTTGATGATCCTCGACACATACACACGCACACATTTTTTCCCCCTCTGGCTCTTGCCCGAGGTGGCTGCTTCTGTCTTCCCTCCCCTGTTTTTCCCTTCCTCCTGCTTCACTCTGTGTGTCTGAAGCACCTGGTACACATCTCCTGAACGTAAATTAAGATTATAGATCTGGTATCCTGGGAGTCCCAACTCTATTCACAAGATTTGTTTCAACCAAACAAGGTCCTGGAGAACCTGGGTGTCCAGCTGAGATGCACGCTCTGGGGTATGTCATGGTCCCGTGGGGAGTGTGGCAGTTGATGTGCCTCTCAGTCCTGTCTCAGGAGGACACTGAAGACGTTTACATATTTGGATTTATGATAGCAGGGACTCTGCTTTTTGGCATCGGCGGGGCTCTGTTTTTATAAACTATTGAAGACAATGGCAGCAATATCCACCATGACAAAGCTTCCAAGTCAGTGTGAAGATTAGATTTGTGCTGTGAGCAGGCAAAATCAGCTGATTTACGAGCTAAACCATAAGGTGAAGGCGATTTAATGGAGTCGAAGACGAAAATTCAACAATGGCAAGACTCACCCAGTTGCATCGAATCACTCATCAACTGTCCACCTGGATATAAGGCGCCCCTTTCCTCAGCTCTTCCTGTTTGCCCGTTGCCAGCCTAGTCGCCTCCCTCCACCTCCCCGTCTCCTCCCGGGGTTTCTGTTTCCTCGGTTCTCCCCTGTTCTTCGTCCCCCTTCCGCCGCCTGGGGCTGTCCTGCTCCCCTCGGTCTTGGTCCTGCTGCTGTGTGCGTTTCTGCTTCCTGTTCCCTGCGACCCAGCCGGTCATGGCAGTTGGCCGCTTGTCCTGAGCCTGGTTCTGCTGGAGGTTTCTTCCTCTCGAGGGAGTTTTTCAAAGATTCAAAGATTCAAAGAGCTTTTATTAACATTGCACCAGTTTTCACCAATACAGCGTGAATATGTATGCACAGTCATCCTGAAGATGGGGTGAGTGTGTAAAGCTGCTGCTTATTCAGAACACATGACATGTTCTTCAGCGCGGCCTCTCTCATCCGTGTCGGGATGAAGGTCAAAGGTGTGAAAAAAGGAAAGTACCATGAGGGTCACAGCGTTGGTATTAAAAAAAAGTATCACATTTTGTCTGCCAAGACACCGCATGACACAGTAAAAACTATACCAATAAGCACATTTAAGACAGTTACATGTTGCATGTTGAGACTGAGGCAGGGAGGTTTCTGTCCATGAGACATTCCAGATAGCGACAGTCTGACCAGCCGGCCTCCGATAACGCTCATAGAAAAGTTCTCTGGGGGGGGGGGGAGCAGCTGTTTTGTCCACAGTAGAGCACATCTCAGGAGAAATTAGATATCCAGCCTTTTTCAAGGCTGTTTCCAAGGGAGTCAGATAAGAATTGACAAATATTTTCACTTCAGGCTCACATTGTAATTTCTGCAGCCTTCAGTCTGTAAGGGCGACTCTGTTCCAAGTGATCCAATTCGGGACTTTTTCCACTGATCCAAGCTCTGACCTCAGATGTTGACCACAGCGTCCAGAGTCCCAATCCGAGGGTGATCTGTTCACCCTCTGGATAAGCTCGCAAACAGCTGATTTCTCGAGGTCACCGCGCAGACCAGACGTCGGGTGCTCCAGGCATTAAGTCCTGCTGAAGTCTCCCTCTTTTGCGATAGGCCAGTGCTCCACAAACGCCAAAAAGCAAAGCGCTGCCATCGTAATCCAATATAATCCAGATTCTTCACCTCCACAGAGCACAGCACAGAGAGCGAGACGCACACCATCCACACCCACAGGAATCCATGGCGTATCCTCTTCGTCACTCTGTGAGGGTGGACTGGCTCCCCTTGTGCCTTTTCTTCTGTAGAAATCTTGTTCGTAGAATCGAATGCCCAAACCTCCAATCCATCTTAATTTGCGTTCGAGGTGCTTTGCTGAGGAGCTGCAGGCAGCAGCAGGGGTGGGGGAGGACGGGAGAGGAAAGGACTAGCGACTGCCTCTGTCGAGAGCCAAGGTTGAAAAAAAAAACCTTTCCTTTCCACTGTCTCATTGTGCTTGCTCAGGATGGGGGTTCTGCGCTGGTGTTCATCTCAGGGTTGACCGGTGCCATCGGCCGCTGGCTGGCCGGCATTCACGTACCGGTGGACTGGATTGGATGTCTGCGATCCCGTCTCCACCACCGGGTTCGGGTCCCGGGGGGGGGTAGATATCCATAATCTATCTCCCTATGCCGAACATTCAAGCTCTCAGCAGTCAGGCATGCATGCCCTCCGCCGGGGCCCGAGCGCCAAAGAAACCTTAATCAATAAAACATTTTAATTGTATTCTCTCTCTCGTTTTGTGAGTCTCTCCAGGTTGAAATGGAGTCAAAGACGAAAATTCAACAATGGCAAGACTCACCCAGCTGCATCGAATCACTCTTCAACTGTCCACCTGGATACAGTTGCATCGAATCACTCATCAAATGTCCACCTGGATATAAGGCGCCCCTTTCCTAAGCTCTTCCTGTTTGCCCGTTGCCAGTCTAGTCGCCTCCCTCCACCTCCCCATCTCCTCCCGGGGTTTCTGGTTCCTCGGTTCTCCCCTGTTCTTCGTCCCGCCTCCGCCGCCTGGGGTTGTCCTGCTCGCCTCCGTCTTGGTCCTGCTGCTGTGTGCGTTCCTGCTTCCTGTTCCCTGCGACCCAGCCGGTCATGGCAGTTGGCCGCTTGTCCTGAGCCTGGTTCTGCTGGAGGTTTCTTCCTCTCGAGGGAGTTTTTCCTTCCCACTGTCGCTTCGTGCTTGCTCAGGATGGGGGTTCTGCGCTGGTGTTCGTCTCAGGGTTGACCGGAGCCGTCGGCCGCTGGCTGGCCGGCATTCACGTACCGGTGGGATGGATTGGACGTCTGCGGTCCCTTCTCCGCCACCGGGTTCGGGTCCCGGGGGGTAGATATCCATAATCTATCTCCCTATGCCGGACATTCAAGCTCTCAGCAGTCCGGCATGCATGCCCTCCGCCGGGGCCCCTGCGCCAAAGAAACCTTAATCAATAAAACATTTTAATTGTATTCTCTCTCTCGTTTTGTGAGTCTCTCCAGGTTGAATTAGAATCGCAGGCCACCTGCGGCTTCTAGGACTCGTCAGCACGGTGGGTTCAACCTTGAGAGAGACTCATAACATGGATCAGTGGAATGGATTTTCATAATTAGGCAATTTTGGAACCAGAATAGGCTGAAGAAAAACAAATCTGTCGGCCTGAAGAAAATCAACAATCAAAGCTTATCTGAATCTGACGGATACGGGTCGACTATTAAAATTCTCCTGGGTCATGGGTAACCAAGGACACAAGCTTCATCTATCGCACCCCCCCCCCCCCCCCACACACACACACACATACACACACACACACACACACATCAAATGCACATGTAATCATGTTTTTAAATGTGTTTTCTGGTAGAGTTTTTTGTCTCAATTTCTGTCCTGATAGACAAGATGTGATAAAAAAAAATAGTAATGCCACTACCGGGGGTGGCCGGCCAATAGGGGGTGCTAGGGTGCCGCCCCACTGGAACTTCTGGAGCTATTCACCATTTTACATTGAAGACTTAAAAAAAATGAAATAATTAAATAAAAATATTTTGAAATATATGCATGCAGTATATGTTTTTAGTTGTGTAGGATGAATATTTTATAAGTAATGATGATTTATTTTGTTTGTTTCAAAAAACATTTTCTGATTGGTGACGTATTTCCTGGGGTGCACAAATCTTATCCATAGGCTCTCGTTAAAAATGGTGCATGTGCAGTTATTCCACGATGTTACAAAAGAATGGGAAGATGCTAGGCCCAGATTTCTGCGCCCTGGGCACGTCCAACGTGAGCGGTACCTACGTGTGATTCTGGTCTTTTTTTTTTTTCTTCTTTTTTTTTTTGTCTGGGAAATGAGCCGTACAGTCAGTGACTCAAGCAGGCTGGCTCAGGTAGGTTTTAAATCATTGAAAGCTCTTTATCTAATGTATATTTGCCATTCCTGACTGATATGCCTCTCAACTTTTAGAAGTCGCTGTTTGTGAAAAAGCCTTCAGCTGACTGTTTATTCTAAAAGTGGCAACTGGTGAGTTTGTTTCTGGAGCTAGCATGCTAATGCTAGCCTTTATTTTATGCTTATATTATTATATTTCCATTCCTGACTGATATGCCTCTCAACATTTAGAAGTCTCTGTGAAACAGCCTTCAGCTGACTGCAAGTGGGAACTGGTGTTTGTTTTTTTGTTTTTGTTTGTGGAGTTAACATGCTAGCGCTAGCCTCCTGGTTCTTGTATTAGACTCTGATGGCTACATTTATTTCAATTTGCTTATAAAAAATTATCAAACATTAATAATTTTATATACTAAATGTCACTGATGGTGTTTTACTATTTCTTAACACCACTGTATTGATCTGGAGAATGAAAACAAAGCCTTTTGCAAGTAACTAGCTCCTATTAACATTGAAACATTTAAGGTACCGTACATTAATATGGTGAAATGCTATATATGCTAAGGTGCATTAGGACCTTTAATATTAGGAATATTTAAAGGTTCAGTCTGCAGTTTCTGTAGAACTGCAGCACTTAGAAAAAATTTCAACAGGCAAAGCATTCTGATCCCTCCCCCTCAGAGCCATATATGGCTCTGCTCTCCCATGGTCTGCTGAAATTCAAATTCAAGCTCTGTTTTTATTGGCTGATTCAAATTCAAGCTCTGTTTTTATTGGCTGGTTACAAACTCTGTTTTTATTGGCTGGTTAATGGCGGGTCACTTTTTCTTTTTAGAAATGCCTATTTACCACCTGGAGAAGCAAGGGGACAATATTTTTTTTTTAGTTTTTTTCAGAGATTACCTCTCTAACATCAGTCTAGTGACAGAGTGAAGAAATATGTTAAAAATATATTGTAAGAAAAGTTACATATAGCAGCTTTAAGAGAACCGGTACTAAAAAAAACGAGCTTGAATCTATTTATATTATGAACTTGTATTACTATAATAATGATAATAGAATATGATAGAAGTGGTCCAAAAATTGAAAAGTGGAAGCAGCCCACTCCCATTCTCTCTTCACACCGATGCCTCAAACAAGGTGAAGATGAACCATGTTTTATTAAGGATAGTTATATACAAATGGATACACCTGATACAAATAAATGCATGATCAAACTTACTTTACAATATACAAACATATGCATACTTCTACATCTTTAAAAAAATTATAAACAGTTTATACAGTATATGATGTATTAAAGTAATTTCAAAAGGTAGTTAGGATATGATGCAAAATTCTAAAGATAAAATATTTGTTCCCATTTATTTACCTCTGTACATGACCTACTGTATGTGCCTCTGGTGAACTCAGATCATAAAACTTTTAACTCCTTTTGGCAGACTAAGCATGTCTATGGATGAGCTTCATGAGGAATGTGTGACTGCAGCACCTCACCATAAGCTCAGGAGAAAGTGGCAGTCCAAGGAAACACCAGAGAGGTGGATCAAGTCTTCAGGCAGCTGACCTCCCCAACATCCAGCTGTTGTGTATCCTTTGTCTTCATCCCATCTTCCACTGGATTTGTGGAAATGATTTATCTCATGAAAAATAAGTGGACTGATGTGTGAAACAAATGTTCTTCTGAACTAATTAGAAATGAGCTCATTGTAAATCTAAATGTTGAAATGTCTTGCTCAGAGTTTTACTCTTAGGCTCTGAAAAACAAACCACTCCTTACTGCAGCATGAGCTCTACACAAATACAAATGGAAGAAACAGGTTGACCCCACATGATTATCTAAATTACCGGTATTAGGAATTTTTGTAGCTTTGTAAAGTTTTAAAGTTTTGCAATTTTTATTATTAATAAAAATTACAAAACTACAGGCATTAACAATCTGCTCACAGACTCATGTGCGTGCTGCTGTTCGGCATATTTTTGTACTACTAGTGCTTGGTGTGTATTTAGTTATCAACAAAGTCCATGCTCAGTGTCATTTTTAGTTATCATTTTTCGGATCTTATTACAGTTTTTCTTTTACATTTTATTGCTGGATGTAACTGGGAGGGACCCTGTGTACATAATTTAGTTCCACCACATGTGGTGCAAAAAACAATAAACTCTGAATACTATAAAAAAGAGTAAGAATTATCCATAACCCAAGGGTTTAGTACCATTTTTTTTATACGTTTTAAAGAAGTATTTGGACACCCAGCTAACAAACCATTGCAATAGCCCAGTCTAGACGTGGAAAATACATGAACCAGTTTTTCTGCATAATTTTTAGATAAGAGGTTTCTAATTTTAGTGATAGTACGCAGGTGGCAGAAGGTTCTAGTAACATTTTTAATGTGGGGGATAAAAGACATGTCCTGATCAAAAATAACACCAAGATTTTTAACATTAGAACTGGAGGCCAGATTAATGCCATCTAAGGAGAGTGAAAGACTGAAAAATTCATTCCTAAGATGCTCAGGTCCAAAAACTAAAACCTCAGTCTTGTCTGTGTTCAAAATCAGAAAATTTAGGGCATTCCAGATTTTTATGACTTTAAAACATGCTTGTAGTCCAAGTACCTGATTGGATTCATTCATGGACAAATATAGTTGTGTATCAAATTTAAAAAGAAGTGTTTTTTTTCTTCTTCTGAGGTAGTACCTTTTTTATGACCACTAGATGGCGTCCCTCCAGGAAAAAAAAAGACCAGCCGCCACTGGTAGAAGACTGATTTTAATAGCTGCTTAAAGTGCACGTTAATACAACTGGTGTGTATGTGTCTGTTAACAAAATATTTTATGAACCACTCCATGAGTTTTAATGAACATTTCAGGAAGAAATCACTGGATGTGCATCAGCTGATAAATGTTTGGAGCCAACCTGGTCCAAGACGGCTGCCACAGCTAAGTGACATTAGAAAACGTAAAACTGGTTACAATTCAGTCACTGTTATGCCGGGTACCCACTAGACGCGTCGAAACACTCCTGCCGCCCCCTTTTGGCCGCTTGTCACTTTCACACAGCCACTGAAGACGCGCCCTGGGAGGAGGCAGAGGAGGGTGGGTCTGGGTCCTTTTCCGGTTGTTTCTTGTACACCGGGCAGACGAAATCAGCTGTACGTGAGCCTCGTTACTACTTGAGTGGGTTTTCTACGAGCCGAACTGCAGCTCCAAAAGTCTTTGTTGAGATTAAAACGTTTTTTTATGTTTGGGGTGATCGTACGCTCGAGCGGACAGCAGCAACTGTAAAAATGCCAAGTTTCTTACCGGAGGCTGGTTTCTTCATGGAGGCTCGATGGGGTAAGTTTAAAAAGTCCAAAAAAAGTCCCGTTTTCGTTGCGTCATCACATAGCAGAGTCTCTCCCGATTGGTTGCTGCGACGCGTCGAGCGTCGAAAGTTCAAATATTTGACCCATGGCAGCTCGACGCATAGGTTGCTTCGGACGCGCGCGTGCGCGGAAAGGAACTGCCGCGTGCTGCCGCGCCGCTTCAAACACTCAAAACGCGCCGCTTCACGATTCGACGCGCCTCGACGCGTCTTCACATAGACTTTCAATGTAAACCGGCCGCTTCCGCTGGCCGAAACGCGTCTGGTGGGTACCCGGCATTATACGTAATGTTAAAGTTTGGTGTGGTTGTAGCTGAGAGCTGTCTTTAACACTTACTAGTGCTATTGCACTAGATCTCTACTTAAAACTTCAGCACTAACTGTTGGACTCCCCCCTGATTGTCTGTTAGCAAAATATCTCATGAACCCCTGAAGAGCATTTAATAAATCTTTCAGATGGCTGTCGTTAGATGTAAATCCACAACAGATTTCTATTTGGAGTCGATCAAACTCATGATGCTAATTAACGTTAGCCAAAACGAAAAAGTCAATAACTACTGTACATGTTTTTTAAATGCCTTAGATACTTATAGATAATTATTGTTTGAATTGATTGTTTTGAAAAGGGGCAGATATAAGAAGATATTTTCTTCTTTCTGCTGCCTTTCATTTTATATTTTCTTTGTTTATAAGATACATGTGTTTATGTATTTATTTTTATAAAATGAATAAAAAAATAAAAAATGTTGGGCTTCAATCAGCTATGATTGTAACTGAGAGTCATTCACCAACACATGACCTCTAATCTATAATGTAATCCTAATATGCTTCATGTTTGAGATTTGAGGACTGTATGGCGTCCTCCTTTCACATGTTCCCAGAACTCGGGGCAACAGGCTGTAGGAAGGAGAAAATGTTGTTAGAAAAATGAGTGGAGTCGGAGCTCAGCTGTGTGACTGCACACAATATAATTGGCCTGTGGATGTGTACAGAGTTTAACAGGCAGCTCTGCTGAGGAATATATTGCCTCATTACAAAGAGCAGGGTGTTTGCAAAGAGCTGAGCTCGGTTTCTCGTGGTGGGAATGAATGTTTTGGTTTCTTCTGTGTCTGGCAGAAAAAACAAATGTTAGAAAAAACAAATGTTGGCCATTATATTATAATAACTGGGTACAGAGGACCAGTGACAAGCAAAAGCCATGAAAACCTAATAGATTTTAAAGGCACCATTACCGAAAAACAGAGAAAACATCAACTGTGTAATGTTGCGTAGAAAATTTAGTAGTGTTTTGCTAAAAATAAAGAACCATTTTTGTTAAAGCTTCTATCATAAATTAGTGTCTTTGCTTACAAATACAGTACAGTATAAATATGCACAGAATTTAAAAGCCTTAAATTTCAGCTTTATTAGCTCACATGTGTAACGAAGTTACTAAAGCATCACAAACAATCCCTCGTATTATCCACCAGTTGAAACAACAGCATGTTTGTTTTGACAAAACACAATGTTAATGATAGTTTTGCACTCGAAACAACGTTTACCGAATAGACCGGATAAAGATGGGAGACAGGAGAATAAATTTATTGAGCAAATATATGACTTAGATCTGTTTTAGGAATAAACGCTTCTATGTTGACACAACCACAGCACATTTTTTAATCACTTGATAACCTAAGACTTCATCGCGTCACTGCTCGGTTTTTCTCACGGCAGTTCAACAAAGCTTCAGTTTCCTTGTAATTCAAAGCAGTTTTTGGTTAATAATTCAAACTCAAGTCCAAAAAAGTTGACACATTGTGTAAAACAAATGTACAGCAGTTCCTCGATTATCGTGAGGGATCCATACATTGAAGCCCCATGAAAGTGAAAAAACGTGGAAGTAGGAATAGTAATTACAAGTACACTGTAGTAAGAAGTAGATATTTTAGTATATACAGGTAGTCCCCGGGTTACGACGGTCTCGACTTACGACGTTTCGACTTTACGAACGCCTCCCATTGAAAAGCATTGTTTCAAGTTACGTGGTTCATGCACCTTTACACCAGAAAATACGGTACCAAAACAAAACTTACAGGAGAAATGAAACTTACAAAAGAAACAAAACTTACAGGAGGGAGGGAGGGAAGGGGAGCTTTACGTGCTGGAAACTTGAGCAGTGTTGCCAGGTGTACGATAATTATCGTATTTGCACGATAATTTTGCCCTCTGTACGATGTACGATCAATAATCCCGAAAAAGGCCAAAAATACGATAATTTGACCGTTCCTTGAATGTGTAGTTGTGATCGGTTTCCATCAGCCTGCCGCAACTGTCTGTCGGAGTTTTTTTGTGAACCCTGAATGCATCTTGAAATTCCAGCCAATCGTGCTTTTCTAAATGTGACCTAAGAGTGACGTGCGTCCGTTTGCCTCAGAACAACGGCCGTGATTGGCTGAATAGCCCGCTGCGCCCGCCCCATGAGTTAGAAAAGAAGAAAAAGCAGAGCCGTGTCTCGTGTGACACCGGTCTGGAAGAAGAAGTGATGAAAATGAGAGAACATTTATATAAAGTTAAATGTTAAATGATAATTAAGAAATATATTAAGAAAACATGGCAGGAAACCTGGGACATTACTGATACAGGAAGACATTTACATGACAAAAAAGGTAGGATATACAAGGAAAGCAGGAAGAAACAGGAACTTACTCGCATTAGAATAGTCAAAGTCAAAGTCAAAGTCAAAGTCAACTTTATTGTCAGATCTGCAATATGTACTGTACAGGACATACACAGGACCGAAATTGCGTTTCTCTCAGTCCCTCGGTGCAACAGTAAACATCTAAACATTGAAACACTGAAACATATAATAATTGACATAAGCATAAAATAGTAAAACTAACACTGTCCTGAGTTTTTTGCATAGTGGAATAAGAGTATGAAAATTTACACCAACTCTAAAACTAAAACATTAAACATTTAATGAACATAATACTGTCCTGAGTTTTTGCATACTAGTATAAAAAAAGAGTATAAAAAGTATAACTAAAATAAACTAAAGGTTTCTAGCATTGACATTTGCAAAGTGGCAAAGCAGCGTATGAGTTAATGTACACAGTATATGTATGAGGTAGTAGTTGATGTTGTTATAGAGGCAAAAAGTGGCATATGCAGTAAGGCACATTGGGCATCCCTAAATAAGACCGTTCAGAGCACATTGTATATGTATCAGCAGTGGTGTAGATATTAGAGTAGTGTAAATGTAAACAGTAGTAGTTACATGTAAGCAGTAGTAATAAAAGTAAACAGTATTAATAAATGTAAACAGAGAATGTAAACAGTATTATGATTATAGGCAGTGATGTAATACAAACATTAGTGCAGGTATGAGAAGTAGTGCAAACAATAAATAAATCTAATAAATCTCTTAAAATAATTGGAAAGCTTGCAACAGGACTTTTTTGTGGCATGTGCACCAGCAATCTCCCTGAAACGGTTCAACATGTCTTTATGGGATGTCCAGGGTATGAAACAGAAAGAATGCATTAACAAAAATAAATAAATACAATTAATATTAAATTTACAATTAGGGATGTTTTTAGTAGTGATATCAGTAAAGCTAAAGATCAAGTTATTATTTCCTTGAAAATACAAACTTAATAGACAGAATTTAGTTGAGTTATTAAATTAAAACCGCCATGAAACAAAACAAGAAGCGCAGGGGGGCGGGCTCATTAGTTGCCACCAGACATTAATACGTATTATTGTCTATGGTTCCCACCCGTACTGACGCCACAATGCTGTGAGTGCCTGTTAGACGCAATTCAACAACAGAGTGACTATAGAGCATACTTGTAATTTTGGTTTTGACGGGTGTACGATAATTTCCCTCAAAATACGATAATTTTAGGGCTCTAGTACGATAATCCTACATTTCTCACTGGCAACACTGAACTTGAGACCTCAGGCAGAACGGAGCAGAGGAGGAGGTCAAGGCAGAACGGAGCAGAGGAGGAGGTCAGGAGGGGCTAATATGCTAAATATGCTACTTCTGGACTGCTGGACCGCACGTGGAAATACAGGAGACCGTATTGTTTTGAGCGGAGGGACAGCTGAGCAACGAGCTAACATGCTAACAGACGTTGCTGTAAATGCTGTGAAGCTGCAGGAAGCTCACCAGCTCCCAGTAAGAAATTAACTCTTTTTCCCCCTTCATTATGGCTTTGAATGTACTGTATGTGTTTTTTGATAATTATGTAGGGTACTGTGTTAGGATAGGTGAAGTGCTTGGTAAAAATACAGTACTGTATGTATGAGGTGCCGTTTGGATGTATTTTCTGACTTACGACGATTTTCATGTTACGAACGGACGTAGTAGGAACGGAATTCCGTCGTAAGTCAGGGACCAACATAAATGTGTTTTAAACTCTTCTCACTCTCTTGCAATATTCTAAACAATGTTTCTAAATGCTCTAAAAGGGCACAGAATGTCATGATTTCAGCTCCCTGCAAGTGCTCTTGGCCATGCCCACTTCACCGCTCTGCACGGTGAACAGCTGATCAGCTGCAGCACGACGTTTATCCAGCAGTATGGGCTGCACAAAGGTATATCAGGTGCTAAATAATTAAAAGTAATTTATTTTAGATTAAAATTCCATGCCGATGTGGCTCGTCCATCAATCAGCCAACTGTGTGTCATGTCCAATCTTATTTTGAAAAACCGCAATAGAGCAAGTCCGCGAAAAACAAACCGCAAACTAGCGAGGGACTACCGGTACTTTAAACAGAATGCTACGATTAGCAACTTTGATCAACTCACAGTTTGTTGACAATGGAGTACAGTAATCATCTGAAATTTTTAAATTAAAAATTGCACAGTTTTATATAAAAATGATCATTTTGAATTTTTTCGACGCAGCATGTCATTAAAACATTTGGACACGGGCTACAAGAGACTGTAAAATAGACATTAATAAGAAACAACTTAAAGAGTAATGGACTTCATTAACTGTCAATGAGTGTTGTTACCATAAAATTCAAAATGACGTTTAAAAAAAATAAATACAATTTCCTAATTAAAATTTTTATTGTGTTGACTGTGTTTCATTGTGAAGAAAATATGGATTTAAAAGATTTGCAAATCATGACATTCTCTCTCTCTCTCTTTTTTTTTTACATTTTGCACAATGTCCTAATTTTTATGGAACTGAGATTGTATAAATATAAGTTTTTATCATTCAATCACAGCTTCATTGTAAGTTAGTTTCACAATTAAAAAAAACTTTTCAACCAAATCCTTAACAAATTGTTCAGAAAATATAATTTGAACTTGTTAGAATATTGTGCATTTTAACTTGTGTCGTGGATCAACAAGCTACATGTGTGGGATTCTGAAGACGTTTCCTTCCACTCCTCTTCTGCAGCTCCTGGGTGGGAGTGGCCAATTACCATCAGCTGATGAGGTTCTACAGAACTTTAGGCCGTTTGGAACCATTGATCTCCGCTGGAACATTGTCCGGTTATGGCACCGTGTCCGGCCATAGTGAAGTCCTGTCTCCTTGGGTCAACACCAACCTTTACTCTCTTTAGCTCCTGCTATCAGTCCCTAGTTTCCTAGATCTGCCTGGAGCCAACACCTGGTCTCTGCTCCCTGACCTCTCCTTGGATCCCACTCCTGGAAGTGTCACTTACAATGAATCCATAGCGAACGACTAAACATCTTATCTTCCATCTGCCACTCTTTCATCCTCCTCCACTTACCTGGCCTCCTAGTTCTGCTCCTCCGCCCTGGTTTCTGCTCCAAGCCTGTAATAGATCATCTCTGGACAACAGTCCTATCTCTCTATCAGGGCTATTCAACTGGTGGCCCATGGGCCAAATAAGGCCCACAAGTGGGCTCAGTTTGACCCACAAGTGGGTTCATTTTTAAATGAAACTACGGGAGATCAGGTGGGCCTGAGGGCAGCCAGAAACAACCTGGCCCAGGCATCAGAAAGGCCAAGAAGCAGTATTCCAGGAAAATAGCTCACCGTTTCAAGGACAGCAAGGATACACGCAGTCTGTGGCAGGGAATACAGACCATCACAAACTACAAACCATCCCCCCAGACCTGTGACAGCTCAACCTCTACGCTGAATGAACTGAATGAGTTCTTTGCTCGGTTTGAGGCAAGTAACAGCACACCTGCACATAAACTCCCCCCCTCTCCTGATGGCCAGGTGCTGGCGCTGTCCTCAGACAGCGTAAGGCGATCATTCATCAAGATTAACGCCCGGAAGGCCTCTGGTCCTGACAACATACCTGGTCGTGTGCTGAAGGACTGTGCAGGGAACTCGCAGCGGTCTTCACGGACATCTTTAACATCTCACTGAGCCAGGCCATCGTCCCCACCTGTTTCAAAGCCACCACCATCATCCCTGTCCCAAAGAAGGCAACGCCCGCATGCCTCAATGACTATCGCCCAGTAGCACTCACCCCCATCCTGATGAAGTGCTTTGAACGGCTAGTCATGAAAAGCATCACATCTGTCCTCCCTGCCTCCCTGGATCCCTTCCAATTTGCATACCGACCTAATCGCTCAACCGACGATGCCATCTCCTCTGCCCTCCACACAGCTCTCACACATCTGGACATGAAGGACTCTTATGTTAGAATAATAATAATAATAATAATAATTAATTCAATTTATACCGCACTTTTCATTAATAAAAATCTCAAAGTGCTACAACAAATAAAACAAGTGATAAAATCAAGTAAAATCAATAATAATATCAACCAAGATCAAGATAAAATCATGTGGAGGCAGAATAGGCTTGCTTAAAAAGAAAAGTCTTTAAGCCGTTTTTGAAGTCAACCAGTGACTGTGGAGCTCTCAGGTAGTCAGGGAGGGAGTTCCATAGGCGGGGGGCAGCCACACAGAATGCCCGGTCTCCCATGGTCCTTAATTTGGTTCGTGGAATGTGAAGTAGATTACTGTTCTGTGATCGTAGAGACCGGGTGGATGAATATGGTGCAAGAATGTCCTTTAGATAGTCAGGTGAAGTTCCGTGTAAGCATTGGTGTGTAATGAGAGCAGTTTTGTACTGAATTCTGTAGGTGACAGGAAGCCAATGGAGGTTATGGAGAATGGGTGTAATATGTTCAAATTTACGAGCTCTCAATAAAATCCTTGCTGCACTGTTTTGAATATATTGAAGCTTCTGAAGATTTTTGCCAGGGATTCCAATAAACAGGGAGTTGCAGTAGTCGAGCCTGGAGGAGACAAAGGCATGGACGAGTTTCTCAGCATCAGAAAAAGTTAGGGATGGGCGAAGTCTGGAGATGTTTCCAAGATGGAAGAAGCAGGTTTTAAACCAGTGGTGTAGTCTGTGTGATACTCAGGCATACGGAGTATACCCACTAGAAAAGCTTAAGAATTCCAGTATACCCACTTAAAAGTGCCCAATGATACATGACTTATCATTAGGCACGTGTCATTGATACGTTAAACTGCAGTTAAATGCTTTCATAACCATCTATTGGTATGCAGCGCTTTGCTTTGACACTGTTTTATACACTTTATAACATGTTTTAACACAAAGCCAACTGTTGTACAAAGTTTGTTGTACATTTATTCAAATAGAAGCATCAGAGAAATTTGGAAATGTTCAATATGCTTAAAAAATTCAAAATACAGGGAGTCCTCGACTTACGACGCCCTCGACTTACGGCAATCCGGACTTACGAATGCGCTCCGAACAGTATTGTTGTACAGTAAGTACTGTACAGGTATGTGTTTATAGATGAATGTGTGGTGAAATGTGTTAGCTAACTGATTGTAAATAAAGTTCAGTGCATGTTTATGGACCAGTATGTACGCTTGTTCAGTCTCATGTCGATAAACAGGTGTGCGGCGCAGCGTTAGCATGCAGTTTCCATCTTACGGCAAAAATCCGGACTTACAAACGCCACGTGTAATGAGTTCCGACTTACGTCAAATTCGTGTTACGAACGGTGCGTAGGAACGGAACTCGTTCGTAAGTCGAGGACTACCTGTAATTTAATGATTACATTGTACTAACCAGTGTACTTTGGTTTCTAAGCACAGTATCCCCACTGCAGAAATGTAGACTACACCACTGTTTTAAACAGATGCTTAATGTGAATTTCAAATGCAAGATGAGAGTCCATTTTTATTCCAAGATTTGTAACAGAGGTGGAGAGGGGGATGTCTTGACCAGAGAAGGAGATTGTTGTTAAAGTTAATGTTTGTATCTGGTGAGGGGTGCCAATCATTATGGCCTCAGTCTTAGAGCAGTTTAATTGAAGAAAGTTCTGATTCATCCATGCCCTTATTTCCTCCAGGCAGGTAGAGAGGGCAGTGAGTGAAGATGAAGATGGGGATGATGAGGATGCTCCAGTCCTGATGTAAAGCTGTGTATCGTCGGCATAGCAGTGAAAAGAAATGTTGAACTGATTAATAATTTGACCTAAAGGCAGCATGTAAAGGGAAAACAGCAGGGGCCCCAGAACTGACCCTTGAGGGACACCACAGGAGACACCGACTGTCTGGGAAGTGGCATTGCCAAGACTAACACATTCCAGCCTATTGGAGAGGAAAGATTTGAACCAGTCCAGGACAGTGTCACAGAGACCGACCTCCACATGAAGACGGTGGAGGAGGATACTATGGTCCACAGTGTCGAAAGCTGCAGTGAGGTCAAGGAGGACAAGGATGGAGGGAGAACCAGTGTCAGCAGCCATGAGGACATCATTTGTTACTCTCAGCAATGCAGTCTCAGTACTGTGAGCTGCTCGGAAGCCAGACTGGAACTTCTCATACAGGGAGTGTTGTTGTAGGTGGTCCTGCAGCTGAGCAGCAACTGCTTTTTCCAGCACTTTAGACAGAAATGGGAGGTGGGAAATTGGGCGGTAATTAGAAAAAATGTCGGGATCCAAATTAGATTTTTTCAGAAGAGGCCTAATGATGGCAGTTTTTAGAGGCAGTGGAACATGACCAGATTGTAGAGACTGATTTATTATTTGTGTGATTAATGGGCTAATTGCAGAGTGATTGGATTTTATGAGAGACGAGGGGAAGGGATCCAGGGCGCAGGATGAAGGCTTCATTTTCTTGATGATGGACTCCACCTCACTCTGAACAACTTCATCAAAGCTGCTCAGGGACCCAGGATGCAGACGGGTAGATGGTAAACGAAGATCAGGGAGGTTGTGGAGCTGAGATCTGATAGTGTCAACTTTGTTTTTAAATGATGAAAGGAACAGGTTGCATTTTTGAACAGATTCCTCAGGAGTTTGTTTAATGGGATTAAGCAGATGAGTTATTGTGGAGAAGAGCTGTTTAGAGTTACCAGGGCAGGTGTTGATGTTGGAATAATATTTGGAGCGCGCTTCTTTAAGAGAAAAGGCGTATGCTTTCTGATGTTCTTTGTATGCCTGCTTATGTACAGAGAGACCAGATGATTTTACACGTCTCTCAATAGCACGGCCAGTTGCCTTCATCCTGCTGTTCATCGACTTCAGCTCGGCATTCAACACCATCATCCCCCAACAGCTCATCCTTAAACTGGACAGTCTGGGGCTGAACACCTCAATGTGTAACTGGCTGCTAGACTTCCTGACCGGGAGACCACAGACAGTACGGGTCGGGAGTAACACATCTAGCACCATCACATTGAACACAGGGGCCCCACAAGGATGTGTGCTGAGCCCCCTTCTATTCACCCTGCTAACACACGACTGCACACCATCATACAGCTCCAACCACTTCATCAAGTTTGCGGACGACACAACAGTGGTGGGTCTCATCAGCAACAACGATGAGACGGACTACAGGAACGAGGTGAGCCGCCTGGCCTTGTGGTGCGGACACAACAATCTCACTCTCAACGTGGAGAAGACAAAGGAGATTGTTGTGGACTTCAGGAAGAGGGATGCCCAACATGCCCCTCTGACCATCAACAGCAC
>JBBPBX010000089.1:14808-165317 GCA_038048925.1 Garcialebias charrua | reverse complement strand
TACATCACTTTGTTGCAGCTGTGGTTGTTTTAAAGGCTTTATAAATAATAATTATGATAAAAATGATCATTTCTGATCATTTTTTAGCAATCTTGGGCAGCAGGAAGTAGGTCTTCAGTTTACACGGTCACAAATTAATGTAGAACACCGGACGCCATTTTATGTTCAGTCACGGGGGCCTTTGAAGGTCTCCAGTTTAGACGGTCACAAATTAATGTAGAACACCGGACGCCATTTTAGGTTAGCTGCCGGCGCCGAGAGCCGGCCGAAGACTGGTGACCAGGATGGCTTCATATGGATTAATTACGAGCTGGAAACGTCTCTGTGAACTTTGTGGATGTCTCAGGCAGCAGCGGATTTATCGCTGATCGTGCCAGGCCGCCGCGCGAAGACCTCCGGCCGGCCTGCTACACCTCCGGCCTGGCTAGCTCCAGAAGCTAACACGGGAGCTAACACGGGAGCCGGCCTTTTGAACACTTGTGACCAGGATCGCATCATATGGATTAATTACTAGCTGGAATCGCTCTGTGAGCTCTGTGGACGTCTCAGGCTGGAGCAGGAGCTGCAGATTGATCGCGCCGCCGCTCCAACACCAGCTCATGGCTTGGCTAGCAGAAGCTAGCCAGCTAGCTAACACAGGTCTCGAGCAGCTGCTACTTCCTCAGACGGCTGAGACGTGCTGGTCTGAGCAGCCCAGTTCTCACCTCGTTCTACAGGTGTGCAGTGGAGAGCGTCCTGTGCTCCAGCATCAACGTGTGGCATGGAGGCTGCACAGTTGAAGAGAGGAAAGCTCTACAGAGAGTGGTGAAGGCTGCACAGAAGTCTGTTGGAGTCAGTCTCCCCACCATCACAGACATTTACACCTCCAGATGCAGGAAAAGAGCCACCTGCATCATGAAAGACCTCACTCACCCAGCACACTCACTCTTTGCCCCACTCCCCTCAGGACGGAGGTTGAGGAGCATCAAATGTAGAACCACTAGACTGAGGAACAGCTTCTACCCTGAGGCTGTTAGACTCATGAATAAATAAAATAAAAAATAAACACTGCAAAATATCACATTGTGCTGATGCTGATCTGTTTTCTTGTTGCTGTGTTCATCTGTGTTCATCTGTGACCATCTGCTCATACAAACTCATGTTCGTGCTGCTGTTTATTTCCACTATATTAGGCTTAGTGTATTACTAGTTGATGTTTTTCTTAGTTAATTCTAGATGTTATTACTGTTTTTCTCTTGCATTTGTTGTTGGATGTAACTGGGACCCCGTGTACATAATCTCGTTTTCATCACATGTACCACATGCGGTGCAAATGACAATAAAGACTCTCTGACTCTGACTCTGGTTCACTGGCCGGCCGCCGCGCTGCTCGGCCCGACAACAATCAACGCATGGCAACCTAAGATGTCGGCTTTGACCATCTCAAAGTAAGAAAATATATTTTTATTTATTCTGTAAATGTGAATAGCAATGTTTAACATTACAGTACACTACTGTACATGCTTAAATGTGTGCGCGCGCTCCGTTAGCATGATACTTTATTTTTATTTTTATAATTTTCACCCCCTAGCTACGGCAGAATCGAGCTGCGAACCGTTCTTAGGTCCCTAACTCGTTCGTACCTCGGGGGTCACCTGTACTGTACGTATGGCTAAAGCACTGTTGCCTTGCAAAAGGAAGGTCCTGGATTTGATTCCTGGCTAGGTTCTTCAAAGCACACAATAGATGTAATGGCAAATTTAAAATGGCCTAGATGTGGGTTAAAAATGTATTTGTCAATCTTTGATGGACTAATGACACGCCCAGGGTGTATGTCGCTTCTCACCTAATGATCGCTGAATACTGTATACAGCTCTGAATATACAGCTCAATTCGACCCTGCACAGGACTCTTCTCCGTCTTCTTCCGTCTTTTCTCTCTTCAGGAATTGCCTCAGTGAGCCAGCCTTCTCTATCTCAATTTGTCCTCTGGATCCTCTGTCCTCACTTCAGCTAACTCCATGTCCTAGCTAACTGCATCCCTATATCTCCTCTTTTTCCTGGCAGTGGCATTTTTAACATCCTTCTACCAATATACCCATTGTCCCTCCTTTGGACATGTCCAAACCATCTCAGTCTGACCTCTAAAGCTCTATCTCCCAGTTGTTCAACCTGTGTTGTACGTCTGATGATCTCATTCCTAATCTTATCCATCCTTGGCTCTTAAGGAGAACCTCAACATCTTCATTTCTGCCACTTCCAGTTCTTTCTCCTGTCTTTTTGTCAGTGCCACTGTCTCCAGACCATACAACATAGCTGGTCTCACCACTGTCTTGTAAACTTTTCCTTTGACCTTTGCTGACACCCTTTTGTCACAAATCACTCCTGAAACTTTTCTCCATCCACTCCATCCTGCCTGGACTCTCTTTTTCACCTCTTTACTAAACTCCCCATTTTCTTGGACAGTGGACCTTATGTATTTGATGTCCTTCAAATTTGTGACCTCTGCTTCTTGTAGCCTCACTGTTCCACTGATCTCCCTCTAATTCACAAACACATGTACTCTGTCTTTACGGCTGACTTTCATTCCTCTTCTTTCAAGTGCATACCTCACCTCTCCAAGTTATCTTCCACCTGTTCTCTGTTCTCATAATAGATCCCAATGTCATCTGCAAACATCATAGTCCACACTGGTATTCCTGCCTGACCTCATCTGTTAGTCGGTCCATCACCAGAGCAAACAAGAAGGGGCTCAGACCCGATCCTTGATGCAATCCCACCTCCACCTTGAAGCTATCTGTCACTCCTACAGCACATCTCACCACTGTCCTGCTGTCCTCACACATGAACTGTACCAGTCTAACATACTTTTCTGCAACGCCAGATTTCCTACAATAAAACACTTCCTCCTTCGGCACCCTGTCATATGCTTTTTCTAAAGCCCACAGTATACTCCCGCGTCCGTCCATCCGTACGCCCGTACCTCCGCAGGGCATGTCTGTGCAAAGCTCAGTTTTTACGACCATGTACACGGTGTCGCACAATAAACTGCCCGGCGATGGACTGTTTTGTATGCAACACCATTATATTAAATTCCACTTCTTCACTTCTGATCTGGCCTTTTCTTTTGTTTTGTTTTTTGCCAAAAGGCAAGCGATCTTTTCCTCCTTCGTTGACTCCATGACTGAAATTGTGAGAAATGAAGGAATTTGTCACGAGCAAATTAAAACCAGGTCCAGCGTGGCTGTGGGAGGGTCTAGAGCAGGGGTGTTAACTATACGGCCCGTGGGGCGGATCCGGCCCGCCAGGGGGTTTAGTCGGCCCGAGGATAAATCTGAATTATATATTTAAGAAAAGAATAAACGTTATTTTCTTAAAATCTGCAGTTCCTATGTTGTCCGCTAGAGGCGCTGTGTTTTAGTCAGTTCCTATGTTGTCCTACTCAAACACAGTGCCTCTAGGACCCAGAGGCACTGTGTTTTAGTCAGTCCAATCACTTTACCCGTGTTTATATATAATATCTATGGCTTTACCCGCTTTTTCTCTTGGAACGTACAGTCGGGCACCCTCATCAGCGGAATGTCCTTGTCAAAAAAGAGAAAAGTGGACACAGAGTGTCGGATTTTTCAAGAAAAATTGACTTCTAATAATTTACTATAATATTCTTTCTTATGTTTCCTTATAATCCCTACTAATTTATTTTTATACTTTTTATATTTTTCTTCAGCGTTTTGACTTCGCAATTTCAAGAAACACGAATACAAATAATTCTTTTTTTTACAAGCATTTCTCAACCCTTTTGTCATCCATGGTTGGTCAACAATTTTTCTCTTTGTGTAATTTGTTTGTACACAATTTTTTTCATACAGAGTTTCCAAGATATTCATAAACTCATCATATGATCTGTTCACATCATCAACATACACTTTATTCCAGTCTTGTTTATCTAGATCCTCTTTTAATTTTTCCATAACTTTTTTTGATGTGTTTATGATCTTTTTCTTTGCGTTAACTTCTTTTGTGATACTTTGATCATTTTTATAGATTGTGAAAACTGGTAAATGATCACTTAAGTCGGTCGTTAAGATACCACCTATCACCTCTCCGTCTGTTATATTTGTGAAAATATTATCAATTATTGTGGCACTATGAGTTGTAATTCTTGTTGGCTTGGATATCAATGGATACATATTTAAACTGTACATTGAATTTATAAATGTACTGATGTTATTTGAATCTGTTTTATTTCCCATATCAATGTTAAAGTCTCCACACAGAAAAACTTTTTTATTAAAACTCTTCTCCAATAGCTCCAGGATTTTATCAGTGAATATTTCTATATTTGATCCTGGTGATCTATATACACAACTTATTATTATGTTTTTATCATTTTTGTTTATTATTTCTATTGTTATCATTTCCATAAGATTATCAACTATTATTGACATTTCATTATTTAGTTTACATTTTAATTCATTTTTAACATATAAAGCGACACCACCGCCTCTCTTATTATTTCTGTTCATGTGAAATAATTCATACCCTTCAATGTGAATATTACTTGTGTTATCGTCATTGAGCCATGTCTCTGACAGTGCTATTATCGTAAAAGTTCTATTTAACTGTTTTAAGTAATCTGTTATGTTGGATATATTTGCATTTATACTTCTGCTGTTAATGTGAATAATAGAGAGAACTCCATTTGTTATATTGATGTCATTAAATTGCTCTTCATTGTAGTATTCGCTATCTTTTATTACTGGAAAAAAGTTAGCATCAATAACATCATTAACATTATATATTTTAGGTTCTGAGTCTTCGTATGTTGTCATGTTTTAATGTATTTGATGTATTTGTTCATTTCAGTTGTTTCATTGATTTGTACTTTGTCCTCCTCTGTGCTCCTCTAGATCCTTCAGTTCTTTTATCATTTTAGGGTTAGCCCCTACATGTGTTTTGATAAAGATGTTTCCATTTCTTGTCCACGTTGATGCTATTTTGTGTTGGCTTCTTAGCCACCTTGCTTCCTTTGCAATTCTTCCGTTTTTTTTTGTTAGATGTTCATTTATGTACGTTTTTGTTCCCTTCAGTAGGTGTGATTGACTAATTACATAGTTTCTAAACTTCCTGCTAACGAATTCGACAACTACCGACGGTTTGGTATTTGGTGTTTTACTGGGCAGGGTGTAACAGAACGAAATGTCCTCATATTTTATGTCAAAGTAATTGTCCCATAAAAAATTAACTACAGTCTCCTCCAGAGTCTCTAGTTCTTCCTGTGGTGCATCCTCAGTTGGGCCAGTGTTAGTGAGAGCATGTTTAAATGTCCGACACTTACTAACATCAAGTCCTGTGATCACCACGTTGTTCTTTTTTGTGTATTTTTCCATGTCTTCTATTTTTTTTTCCAGTTCAGCTATTTTATTGTCTTTGCTGGTTATCAGATCTTTCAGTTGTCTTATTTCATCAACCAGATTGGCCTGTGAATCAATTTTTTTTGATAATTTTGATAGTTTTTCATTTATACTGTTTAGTGATTTTTTAAAGTCTTCCATTTCTGCTGAGTTGTTTTCCGCCGACTCTGGTGACTTTTGACCACCTTTTTTTGACTCAGGTGATTTTTGTCCACCTCTTTTCGGCATTACTTACAGAGTTTGTAGTCTAGTGGTAGCAGGTCTCTGGTTGATGGTTTGTTTACTGAACCACGTGGCTCTTCCACGAGGCTCACAGGCCTAATGATGGTGGTTGTGGCCCAGTGCCCAGATCAGCAGTTAGTTCAGAACTCACGGTCTCAGCAGAACTCACGGTCTCAGCAGCCCGCAGCAGTCCCCTGGCTCGCCCACGGCGCACGGCTCAGATCGAAGCCTCATGTGATGTCCACTGTTCACGGCGTTTGGATCAGCTCTAAATAAAGTATAATTATTAATATTATGTTTTTATTACAATTTTATCGTATTTACGCAACTTCCGGTCGTTTCCGGTCGCCATTTTACAATTGCCAAGTGCGGTCAATGGAGCTCCACCATAGAGGCTCCTGTCAGCTGGCTCTAGAGGACCGTGTGTCCGATCAGGGTTGCCTCATACGGATAAATTAGCTGGAAACACTCGGTCAACTCTGTGGACGTCTCAGGCCCGGAGGAGCAGCCGCGGATCGCCCCGCGATCGCTCCCACAACGCCGCCCGACATGCTAACGACAGCAGCTAACAGAGCAGCTAACACAGGCGAAGACGAGCCGACATGGAGGGGCCATCTGCGGCCGGGAGCTCGCCGCAAATGTCCGCCTGGCAGCCTAAGATGTCGGGGGACACCGAGCTAACGCGGAGATACAAAGCCGACAGCCTTTTTGAATGAACTGACATGCTGCTAATGGCGGGGCCTAACCGTAGCTAACGCCGAGCAGCTTGTTTTGGATGGAGGAACATCGCGGAGAAACGGCTTTCAGTAAGTTTTTTTTTTCTGGCTCCAAATGTATGAAGTTAAGAAGCTAACAGTCCTTCTTTTAAACAGTTTTGACCACGTGTGTGCGTGTGGAGCGTAAGGAAGCTGGGGGAGCTCGGACGGGTGCAAGAGCTAATGCTAAAAGACGAAGGCAGGCTTTGACCAGCTCAAAGTAAGAAATTATATTTTTTATTTATTGTACAGTATTCATTTACTGTACATGTAAAGTTCTGTGCATGTTTATGGCCTAGTATGTCTGCTTGTTCAGTCTCATGCCGTTAAATATGTGTGCGGCGCTCCGTTAGCGGTATAGCCGCGACCTATGTCAGAAACGCGGACCTACGACAGGCACGTGTTTTTGGTCCGCGAGGTACGACAACATCGACCTAAGTCACACCCGTAGGTCCCAATCCCTGACGTAACTCGAGGGTTTGCTGTATATATATATATATATATATATATAATGTATATATATATATATATATATATATATATATATATATATATATACATATATATATATACATATATATATATATAATTAGGGCTGGGCGATATGGAAAAAATCATATATCACGATATGGACTTTTTTATATCACGATAACGATATATATCACGATATATACAACACGATGTGTGTATGTGTGTACAGGAAAAATTTGGACCAAAGTTTTTTTATTTTATTATTTTACTACAGATAGTTACAATTATAAGAATGTGAACAAAACGAACAAGGAAATTTGGACCAAAGTAGAAACTAGATCTACCTAAGATCTACCTTAATTCAAGGAGTACGATTATGGAATGACTTAATGCCAAATGACAAATGTTAAGGAAGCCAAATCATTCCTTGTATTTAAGAAACTGGTAAAAAATGAATTGCTAAAAAAAATAAATGAATCTAATTTAATGTGTGATATATGTGAATTGAAAATTGACTGAGTTATTTACTTATTTTGTTATTATAGAAAATATTGTTTGAACTGTTATTAGATGAATAAGGAGCAGATTTAATAAGATTTATTCTTCATCTGCTACCTTTCATTTTATTTTTATTTATTTTTTTCTATTATGAATACGTTAATTGTTGTATTTCATATTATAAAATGAATAAACTAACAAACAAACAAACAACTCCTTTTCTACTTTGGTCCAAATTTTTCCTGCAGGTGGCGGTAGAACAACAGCTGCTAATTAAACTCACGAAGAAGAAATCCGCTCTGAAGTTTGAGTAAACAAAGCAAGAAACAGAAAAGAGAAAACGTTGCGTTTGATTGCGGTTCTGTTGTGTCTCTGGTCTGTTTTGTATTGGTTAACTGGACCCGAGTTCGGACTCGGTTGGACTCTGGGTTCGTGTCCTCTGGACCCATTTTGTCTCAGAGTTTCAGCGGAGCGAAACAATGGAAGCTAACAAGGTGAGCTTCCCCCTCTTTTTGGTAAAAGTTATTCTTCTTAGGCTGCCTGTGCAGCTGTTTTCTCCTTGTTGAGACTCTATGGTTGAGACACCGGCCGGCTTCATGCGCCTGCGGCTCTGTTGCTCTCGAGTTTAACAACGTAAAGCATGTGTTGCAAACCCGCGCGTGCGTCCAACATAAAGCAGCGCCGTCATCTCGCAAAACCCCATATGAAGCTTCTTTGCGACAGTTATTTTTTTATTCTTATTTATCACGATAGAGACGATAGAAGGAAAGTAGCACGATAGACACGTTTCTATCGTCCCCACGATATATATCGTCATATCGCACAGCCCTACATGTGGGTATGTGTATACACAATTATGTAATGATATATTTATATAAGCAGCAGTCTATATACGTATATAGTTGTAAAAATGTATGTATATGTAAACACACACACACACATACATACATGCATACATACAGCTACATATTTTGTAAATGAATTTTGGATTATTGTTTTATTTTGGGGGTAGACAACAGTCACCTACATACTGTGGCATACTGCTAACACCTTTCAGGTATATTTTATCTTTATCAATGTTGTTTGATATTATTCGAACCTGAGACAGATGGACAGCCGTTCTTCTGCTGGAATTGCGCGCCTGTAGTTGGTGTCCTGCAGGGTGATGCGGCCAGCAACGCGGGACAGAAGGTCGTCGAACTGGGCTCGCGTGACACGGAAGTACTGCTGAAAGCGCTGCTCGTCTGCGCGCAGCTCCTGGATCAGATGGTGAAATTCACCAAATTCATAACGCCTCTGTATTGTGGGGTGAATCCAGAATCTGCGTTGTGCACAGCGTCTGCGTGTTGCTGCTTTGTAGATTAAATAAACAAGGCAATTCTTCGTATTGAGTCCGCCATTTTTCTGAGACCGGAAACAAACAAACCCCACCGGAAAAGGAAGACGCTCCTCCTCCCACTGCAGACGTGTTCGATGAAAACAGACATCTGTTGACAAGCAGCCAATACAGTGCGGTAGGAGATTTTTTGAAGCGCGAAATGCGTTTGGTGAGGACCAGGCATTACCCTCATCTATGGTCATGAGCTTTGGGTTGTGACCAAAAGAACAAGATCACGGATACAGGTGGCCGAAATGAGTTTTCTCTGCAGGGTGTCTGAGCTCTCCCTAAGAGATAGGGTGAGAAGCTCGGTCTTTTGGGAGGGACTCAGAGTAGAGCCATTGCTTCTCCACATCGAGAGGAGCCAGTTGAGGTGGCTCGGGCATCTGGTTAGAATACCTCCTGGACGCCTCCCTGGTGGTGAGGTGTTCTGGGCACGTCCCTCCGGGAGGAGACCCAGAAGAAAAGCCAGGACATGCTGGAGTGTTAATGTTTCTCAGTTGGCCTGGGAACGCCGTGGGATTCCCCCAGAGAAGCTGGCCCAAGTGGCTGGGGAGAGGGAAGTCTGGGCCTCCCTACTACCCCCACAACCTGACCCTGGGTAAGCGGAAGAAAATGGACAGATGGATGGATGGTTTTGAAATGTGACTCAGTGTGAATAATACTCAAACATTTCTCTCAAATTTTACTTTTTTTAAACTGTAAGCTTCTTTATTAATGTTTGAAATGCATGAAGGAGTTCCGACACAGAAGCAGTTGCGCGCACGGCCTGTAGAGCTGTCTGGAGGCGCTCCTGGGCGCACAGCTGAAGGTGGATGAAGATTTTCATTGCCGTGGGACATGCAATCCGCAATTCTACTGAGCTGAAATGTGCACGCGAGCTGGTGCGCATAGTGTGGCTGGAACATCCACTCTACAGACTGAGCAACATCTCCCCTTGTATTTTTAATAAATATAATCAAAATAAAAATGTGCGATGACTTTGGAATTTTAGGGGCAGAGATTTGAGTCGCCAGATCTGAGCAAATGAAACACAGACCGTCAAAATGAGAACGTTCCCGGAACTTGATCTGGCTCAAATTAACCACTGAGCCAGACTTACTGGAGCAATGCCTCATTACTGAGGATGAGGCCTAGCCTGGTTAAAACCAGACCCTTGTCCTTCACTTCGCTTCGTACTAGGGTCTGGACTTTCTCCATAGAGAACCGATTCTTGCTGGAGGCGTGGCCTCTGCTGAGGAACAAAACCATTGGATCTTAGAAAAATTTTGAACAGGGAAAAGCATTCTGCTCCCTCCCCCTCAGAGCCATATATGGCTGCTCCCCCGTGGTCTGTTGAACTTGACATCTGCTCCGCCTCCTGCTGCATTTTCTCTCGCTGCAGCCTGCCGCTGCATATTCTGTGTTTATATGTTAATAAAACGTTCTAAAAAATAAAATAAAACCACGGATCGCTGGTCCAGCACACCAGAAGACCAGAAAATCTGCAGGGACTCGGGCAGCAACGTAAAACCCGAGTTTAATTCTCTCGTGACAACCTGAGGCATTTCCTCATCAGCGGAGGGAGAGGAGGAGGAGGGAGCGATCACTTGACTTTTGGCCAAAAAAGCAAAAGAAAACTCCAGATAAGGGATTAAGAAGGGGAAATTAATACATTTGTGTCACATATAAAACAGTCCTGCATCGCTTTGAATGAGAACATGCGAATGCTCGCTGGCTGCGTGCTGGGACAGGTGGGGGCGTGGGTTAGGGGCCAAAAACTCCGCCCCTTCTGTTCTCTGATTGGTCCGGTCAAAAATCAGCCGGAGAAATCGTTGTCTATGGGAGAAGTCCCAGACTGAGCAGTGAAGGGAAATGAGAATTGAGCGGAGCTGTGCAGGAAGGCGAGGGCCAGGTTAGATGAGGCCCAATACATCAATAGATCCATCTCCTGCTCCATACCATCATTTGTGAACAAGACACTATTATGTAAACTCCTCCACCTGAGGCAAAGTCTCCTCCCAGTGGAATGCCACCTGGAGGGGGCATTCCACCTGTTCTGTGAAGTAGTTCATCTTTATATAACACTCTTTCAGTTTTTTAGAACATTGACATTTCTATCTGTACCAATCCTAAACTGCCACATATTCTTTGCAGCCTAATCATTGTCTTATCAGTTGATACAAGTTGTTCTCTCCCCACTTGTGCTGCTTTGCCAAGTGTGGCTCCACTCCACTCAGTTCTCCTTGGTTATTCCCTGTTGTAGGTGATTTGTCACTACAGTGCAGGTTGACCTGCTTTGCCACGTTGTAGGAGGGATCCTCAGTGTAATGTATGTGGTATCGGAACTGGTCTTTTTGTATTTGAGCCACTGCGCTCGTTGTGGTCTTTAATTGTCCTATACTGTAATCTGACTTCAGTTTCTTTAGCTTATCTCGGCACTGCTTATAAGTCCGGGTGTAGCCATGCTGTGCCATCATCTCTGAATAAATGCGCAAATTTCTTGTGACGCCGTCCGTCAACACGAGGAAGTGGAGGTTCAGACATTGTTTTGCAGTTTTGCTGGGCGAGTCATCTAGTGATGTAGCGTCGCTTGCCAATCAATGGCTGCTGTCAGCTTGCATTAAAATTGGTCCCTCGGAGCAGTGGCGGTCCTAGCCTATTTGGCTCCCTGGGCCGTTTTGCATGCAAAGTTCAACATCATGGCTCACCTGTTTGATCTCTCTCATTTAAAAACTGCAGCTGTTTGAATGAAAAATGTGTTGATGTTTGTACATTTAGCTGCGTCTGTTTCCAGAATCTTTCTCTTTTTAATCCTTCTTTTCTCTGCACCACCCTTGCTTTTTCTCCCTTCAATCTTTCCACTGACCGCACTTACGTGTCACCTCCGGGCACGTAACAAAAACGAAACTAAAAGTGGAGGTGGTTCGACCCCGGGTTGAGGAGGTGCAGCCCCAGCAGCTGCTGCGGTGATAAACTGATGACATGGGAATAAATGAAGGGTGGGGCGGCCCAAAAGCAGCGCGGTAGTGGTGTTCTGTGTTATATGTTGTTAAAAAAAGTTGTAAACAGTGGTGTCAAAAGTATTCACATTCATTACTCAAGTAGAAGTATAGATACTGGGATTTAAAATTACTTCTGTAGAAGTAGAAGTATCAACTCTAGCTTTTTACTCAAGTAAAAGTAAAAAAGTACTGGTTTCAAAACTACTTAAAAGTATAAAAGTAAAAGTAGCGTAAGAAAAAGCAACAACAAAGTGTTACGTGATACGGATACGTGTTTTTGAATTATAAAAATATGTATAAACAAATTATTACACAATTAACCATTTATTTTTAGTGCAAATAGAATTGCCAGAAACAAACATATCTTTTGAAAATTATGTATCTTTCTTAAACAGACCTCTGTCCTGCTTAATAACTTAAAACAGAATTATGTATCTTTCTTAAACAGACCTCTGTCCTGCTTAATAACTTAAAACAGTATTAAATAACAAAAAATCAATACGAACATTCTGTAATAGTGCATTTAGTGCAACGTGCAAATAAAGTTTGTAGTAAATCTGTAAACATAAACACATTGTGCCTCAAAGGCCATGGCTTTCCACTTGTAGTAAAAATAAAAAACTTGTAAACTAAAACAGTGGAACGTTACATTATGGAGTCAACCTATTTTTTCCATTTGTTTTTCTGCTGAGATCGTGCTGCAGCAAGGAATGCTCTGTTTTTCAGTGCCAAAGAGTAAAACTCTGAGCAAGACATTTCATAATTTAGACTGACAATGAGCTCACTTCTAATTAGTTCAGTAGAACATTTGTTTCGCACATCAGTCCACTTACTTTTCATGAAAGAGAAAATCCTTTCCACAAACCCAGTGGAAGATGGGATGCTGAGGACAAAGGATACAACAGCTGGATGTTGGAGAGGTCAGCTGCCTGAAGAACTTGCATCCACTTCTCTGCTGTTCCCTGGGACTGCCACCTTTCTTTCTCCTGAGGTGAGGTGGTGAGGTGGTCTATCAGGCTGTTTGCAGTCACACATTCCTCATACAGCTCATCCATAGACATGTTTAGCCTGCCAAAAGGTGTTAAAGTTCATTAGTGACACATAGCCTAGGTTATGTAGTGATAAATAAATGGAAAAACGTGTATTGTTTATATTTATAATTTAGCATTGTATTTAAACTACATTTTGAAATGTATTTATTAATTTACCTATATGAACTGTGTTTTTTTAAAGATGGACAAGGTTGTATGTTTGCATAGTGTAAAGTAAATTCACAATTATGTATTTATTTGTACGTGTCAATTGTACACTTTTGTTTATAACTATCAATAATTAAAGGTGCTATGTGTAACTTTCTGTAGAGTGCAGAACTTAGAAAAATTTTCAACAGGCAAAGCATTCTGATCCCTCCCCCTCAGAGCCATATATGGCTCTGAGGGGGAGGCTCTGCTGAGATTCAAATTCAAGCTCTGTTTTTATTGGCTGATTCAAATTCAAGCTCTGTTTTTAATTGGCTGGTTACAAACTCTGTTTTTATTGGCTGTCATTGTCCTGGTCACTCTGTGTTTTTAGTGTTTTTATAAATGCTGATAGAGAAGCAAGGGGACTATAGTTTTTTTCAGAGATTACTTTGTCTAACATCAGTTTGTCAGTAGATAGTGACAGAGTGAAGAAATATGTTAAAAATATATTGTTTGAAAAGTTACAGACTACATTACAATCTTACATACCCCAGCTTTAAACATGGTTCACCACTACACTGGAAATTATTGAATTTTTACCTGCCAACCAGGTGAAGACTTTCAGTGATCTTCTCCACTTCCTCAAAGGATATTTTTCCAGATGCCAGAGAGAGGGGCTGAAGGTGAAAGAGCCAGTTTTCCTCTGAGAAGTCAAACCACTTCTGGACATAACTGATGGCAGTTTTTTTTTTTTTACATACCATATCTGCCTCTGGTGTTGCCCGGTGCAGAACAAATTGGTCAAGGGTTCTCCTGGTTTTGTTGTCTTTCACGTTTATATTTATTATACAACATTAGTATGTTACTAGGTCACTAGAAGTCAGTAATCAACTGATAAAAAAAAACAAAAACTTTCAGCTTACCTCAATATTAGGCATGTAACGAGATCTCGTTGTACGAGATCTCGCGATATTAAACTCCCGCGATATCTCTCGTTGAGAGGTAACGTTGTCTCGCAAGACACTAAAGCTAGATTCATACTTGACGCGTCGCGCAGCGCGCGAGGGTGCGCGCTCCAAAAGTGACGCAATTTCACAGTCCCCGCCCCTGCGCGTTGGCCCCGCGCAGGGGATTAGCGCGTGCCGTGCACCTCTGAATTTTTGAAACTCCGCAAGCCTAGAGCGCGCGCCGCGCTCAGTGAAGGCTGAGTTTGACTTTCGCTTTGGTCCGCAGGCTGGAGCGCGCGCGCCGCGCGTGCACTCAGCCGTGCGGCAAAATGAGTTTATAGTGTCGCCTCTGTATTTATGGTTGACGCACGGCGGCGCATGGCAAAGTGCTGTTCTTTTACGGACCAGCAGGAGGCAGTACCCTCTAAAACCTGTGCATATGTTGCAAGAAAGGTGTAGAAGAAGAAATCTACCGTAGAAGAAGAACTGTTTGACGTCACACAACAAAAACAAATAGCTTTCTGCTCGCGTGCTGAACTGTTGTCTTTATTTGCGGTTTTAATGCATGGAGTCAGCGGAGGAGAAAGCGATCACGTGACTTTTGGCGAAAAAACAAAAGAAAAGTCCGACTCCAGATCAGGAATGAAGGATAATTTAATACATTTTGTGTCACAAAACATTCCTCCATGCGTCGCGACTCCGTCTCCACGACCACAGCGGCGCAAACAGCTGCAGGCTCCGGCGTGAAGAGGGTGAAGGCTGTCGGTGAGGACCTGTCAATCAAATCGTAGCGCCCACCGCGCGCGCGCAGGGCTTGCGGAGTTTCAAAAATTCAGAGGTGCACGGCACGCGCTAATCCCCTGCGCGGGGCCAACGCGCAGGGGCGGGGACTGTGAAATTGCGTCACTTTTGGAGCGCGCCCCCTCGCGCGCTGCGCGTCGCGTCAAGTATAAATCTAGCTTCACGTACGGACTGGGCTCAAAACAAGATGGACGCTTTCGAAGCTGCTCTGGCTGAACTCATCCGCATGTATCGCCATTTGTATGATCCCTCTATGAGAGAACACAAAGATGTGCAACTGGCACAGAATTCATGGAAGGAGATTGCAGAAGCGATGCAGAAGGAGGAAGAAAAACATGCGGGATCGCTTCGTGAAGGCCAAAAAGAGGGTGATCAGAAGTGGCGATCCTGGCACCAACAAACCGGTGCCAATCCTCGTTGTGGAGCTGAGTTGGCTGTCGAGTTTTATAAAACACAGAGAAAAGGACACAAATATGGAAAAAGAGGTAAAAATGAAAGAAAAAAAAGTTAGTACTGCTTTTATTACAGCTAGCTTAGCATGGAATACAGCAGGCCATGCTGTGCAGCCTGCCGTGTTGTTTCCCCTTTGTAGTCATTGATATAAACAATAAACTGTGAGAATGAATGACCAAAACATGGCTTAATGAAAATATAAATCAAGCTGCTGACCAGTAAATGTGAAATAGTGGAAATAACCATTTTAGATCTGCACACCTCAACTGTAAACAAATTTAGCCTATATGTGTGTTGATGCTTCACCTTCTGTTTATTAAGCTAACAATTACACAAACATTTGTTTTTATTTAACACATATGTGCATTGTATCCGTTACCGTACAGCAGGCCATGCTGTGCAGCCTGCCACGTGTTGTTTCCCCTTTGTAGTCATTGATATAAACAATAAACTGTGAGAATGAATGACCAAAACATGGCTTAATGAAAATATAAATCAAGCTGCTGACCAGTAAATGTGAAATAGTGGAAATAACCATTTTAGATCTGCACAGCTCAACTGTAAACAAATTTAGCCTATATGTGTGTTGATGCTTCACCTTCTGTTTATTAAGCTAACAGTTACACAAACATTTGTTTTTATTTAACACATATGTGCATTGTATCCGTTACCGTTTCATTTTGTACTGATGGATGTCAATGTCTGTTTTTTAGCCTGAAGAAACACCACAGAGCCAAGCACAGGACGATACATGGTGCCTCGACCAGACTGTCACCCCATTCGACCAGACCTTCACCCCTATCGACCAGACCCTCACCCCCATGGACCAGACCGTCACCACCATCGACCATGAGTACATCACACCCATCGTCTCTCACAACCTCACGCCTACTGGCCATGAAACTGGCAGTACTTCAAATGCAGGGTGTTTTCCTCTGCGCAGGTCCTCCACGCCAATTCCTCCCTGTCCAACGGTGCCCATACCCGTACCACCTCGACACTTGCCAGGGTCAAGCAGCAGTAGCAGAAGCGACAGCCCTAGCATCAGCTCACTCCGTTGGTGTTGGTGAAAACTTTTTATACTTTTATACTACTATGAAAAAGTACTATGCAAAAACTCAGGACAGTATTACACTTTATTTCATTTTATGTTTATTAAATGTTGGTGAAAACTTTTTATACTTTTATACTACTATGAAAAAGTACTATGCAAAAACTCAGGACAGTATTACACTTTATTTCATTTTATGTTTATTAAATGTTGGTGAAAACTTTTTATACTTTTATACTACTATGAAAAAGTACTATGCAAAAACTCAGGACAGTATTACACTTTATTTCATTTTATGTTTATTAAATGTTGGTGAAAACTTTTTATACTTTTATACTACTATGAAAAAGTACTATGCAAAAACTCAGGACAGTATTACACTTTATTTCATTTTATGTTTATGGATATTAAATGTTGGTGTTGGTGAAAACATTTTATACTTTTATACTACTATGAAAAAGTACTATGCAAAAACTCAGGACAGTATTACACTTTATTTCATTTTATGTTTATTAAATGTTTTAGTGTTTTAGTGTTTAAATAGTTATTGTTGCACTGAGGGACAGAGAGAAATGCAATTTCAATCCTGTGTATGTCCTGTACATATTACTGTTTTGAGAATAAAGCTGACTTTGACTTGACTTTGATTCAAATGATACATTTGTAATGCATAATTACACATTTATCAATTATTTTTAGACAGCATGCAATTTTTGCACACATTAAAATCAAAACACTATTTCTACAGGTTTCTCCACATTCCACTTCACATTCCTGGTGAAATAAAGGCTACTACACATTGAGATTTTTCGTGTCAGGTAGCAATGCTTCATTTTAATGCAATATGGGACTTATATTTACAATGCCATTTCAGGTTTCCAAATAATTCTAACATCTAATGTTCTTACAATTATAAAAAAGTCTTTCATACCAAATTTTATGTAATACAACTGTTAGTGGCTTTGTAAATACAATATGCAAACAAAACAGACGGAAAGCTGAAGTGGATATTTCAATGTAGTTTCATTTTATTTAAAATCATTAACATTCAAATACATATAGCAATATACAATATAGCTTAGCACACCTCAGAGACTATCAGGGAAACCGTAGTTGCACCAAGTTTGTAGCTGGCTGCTACACTTTTCTGGCTGCTACCTGAAGCCAGGATTCTTAAAGTCACTGCCAAACGCTCGGGTAATGTCACAGGGCTGCTGTGGGTCCTTCCATGTCGTATGAAAGGCGAAATACGATGTAGCAGGTCATCAAATCGGCGTGCAGACATGCGGAAGTAACTGAAGTGCATTTCTTCGTCAATTCTCCGCATCGGCATCACCAGCATGTTATATTCCCCACCAGTACGTCTCTGAGAGTGTAATGGCCGAACATACCATCTCCTTCTGCGTCTTCTTCGTCTCATTAAAATTGCAAGACACAATAACTGTTGTTCTATTATAATTTGCTCCTCTAATAAAGACAGTTCAAGAATGAAGCGAGCGGGAAGCCATTTTGTTTGTGTTGTGACGTCAAACAGTTCTTCTTCTACGGTAGATTTCTTCTTCTACACCCTTTCTTGTAACATATGCACATGTTGTAGAGGCTACTGCCACCTGCTGGCCCGTAAAAGAACAGCACTTTGCCATGCTCCGCCGTGCGTCAACCATAAACACAGGGGCGAAACTATGAACGCATTTCGCCGTGCGGCACAGTGCACGCGCGGCGCGCGCGCTCCAGCCTGCGGACCAAAGCGAAAGTCTAACTCAGCCTTAATGCTAGCGCTAGCAGAGCCCCTAGCAAGTCAGCGTCACGGACAGCATGGCTTCGCCGGATGAAGTTTATGTTTATGTTTATTAAATTTGTTCATTTTTTTACAAAAGAAACAATACAAGACAATCTCATAATGATAGTGTACAAAATGTAAAAAAATGAAAGGTGGCAGAAAGAAGAATAAATCTTATTATATCTGCCCCTTATCTCCAAGTTGCTATAGAAGACGCCCCAACTACTGATTACAGTCCCGCAGACGCCTCTACATTGATGGAGGGTCCCAGCGCTGCAGACGCTGCCCCGGATGTAAAGACACGCGTAAACACCGGTGTGACCGGTGTTGCCAGATAGAGTCCCACCCACCCAAAGCACTCTTTACCCGCAAAAGTCAGAAGGAAAATCGCGGTGAACCGCCCAATCTGGCAACACTGGTGAGTGACGACGGCTGCTGAAGCGGATATTTATGTTCAATTTTTGGAAAGTCCTGCGTGAATATCTATATTCTACAAAAAAAAACGGCAAAATGAAAGAAAAGTAACGAGGCTATTTTTAAAAAGTAAGGAGTAGAAAGTACCAGTAATTGCGTGAAAATGTAAGAAGTAGAAGTATAAAGTAGGCTGAAAAATAATTACTTTACTAAAGTATAGATAACTAAAATTTGTACTTAAGTAAAGTAACGATGTATTTATACTTCGTTACTTGACACCTCTGGTTGTAAAATATATATTTTTTTAAACGAGGATCTGCGTCTCTTCTTTTTCTTTTCTCCTTTTCCTAAACTATGCAATAATATGCCGCCCCCTTCTGGAGGCCGCCCTGGGCGGCCGCACATGTGGCACATAGGAGGAACCGCCACTGCCTCGGAGCATCCCGGTTGAAACTACGAACAAGGTGGTCCCATAAACCAAGATAAGTGGGGTGGATACCGACAGTGGAGAGGCCCTTAACTGGGGCCTTGATGTGCAGAGCCAAGCTGACAGTGGCAAAGTGACAATAATGTCCAACCTCTTTTGCAATATAAACATACAAAATACAGAGTACAACTTTAAAATCAGTTGGTATCTAGAAAATATTTGATAGTTTTTATTAATTCAGAGTTAGGTACATCAAAGTTTCTTACATACAGCTGCAATCTGTTGTTATGATGAACTTTACAATATAAGTTTTTTTTTGGTATACATGTATAAAATAACATTTTTCCTACTGTGCTGCTTCATGCCTATGTGTTATTTCAAATGACCCTCCCCAATATGGATTCTCATATGTCTGTTTAAACTATCCATTCTGGTAAACCTTTGTTCACACAAATCACAAAAAAATGGCTTCTCTCCTGTGTGGGTTATCATGTGGGTTTTTAAAGTATCCATTCTGGTAAATCCTTGTTCACAAAAATCACAAAAAAAATGGCTTATCTCCTGTGTGGTTTCTCATGTGTACGCTTAAATTGCTTTTTTGGGCAAACTTTTGTTTACAAAGATCACAAGAAAAGGGTTTCTGTCCTGTGTGGATTCTCATGTGTTGGTTTAAATTGCTCTTTGCAGAAAACCTTTGTTTACACAGATCACAACAAAATGGCTTCTCTCCTGTGTGGGTTTTCATGTGATTGTTTAAATGGCTTTTTTCATAAAACCTTTTTTCACACAGATCGCAAGAAAAGGGTTTCTGTCCTGTGTGGATTCTCATGTGTTTGTTTAAACTGCTCTTTTCAGAAAACCTTTGTTTACACAGATCACAACAAAATGGCTTCTGTCCTGTGTGTTTAATCATATGTGTTTTTAAATAGCTCTTTCTGGTAAAGCTTTGTTCACACAGATCACAAGAAAAGGGTTTCTGTCCTGTGTGGATTCTCATGTGTTTGTTTAAACTGCTCTTTTCAGAAAACCTTTGTTTACACAGATCACAACAAAATGGCTTCTGTCCTGTGTGTTTAATCATATGTGGTTTTAAACAGCTCTTTCTGGTAAAGCTTTGTTCACACAGATCACAAGAAAAGGGTTTCTGTCCTGTGTGGATTATCATGTGTTTGTTTAAATTGCCCTTTTCAGAAAACCTTCGTTCACACAGATCACAAGAAAAGGGTTTCACTCCTGAGTGGATTATCTTGTGTTTGTTTAAATTGCCCTTTTCAGAAAACCTTCGATCACACAGTTCACAAGAAAATGACTTTTGTCCATTTTTGTCCACAGCATTTCCATCTAACTCGGGGATGCTGCTGGGAAAAGACTCCCAGTCTTTATCAGTGTCTTCAGTTTTTGACCTGCAGTCTGACAAGTGTTTCTCGTGAGAGTCAGGATTATTCACATCATCATCCTCACTGACTTCAGTTTCTGATGAGTCAGAATTGTCTTCACAAGTATTTAGATCTGGATTTTTTGTAGTTCCTGCTCCTCCACAGGACCCTCCACCAGTTGCTGATTCTATGTGGTCAACTGAGCTTCTGGTCAGAAGAGCTCTGACTTCATCTTGGTGTTGATGAAGCTGTGAGAACAGAGGTTTCTCTTCATCGTCCTCACTCTTCAAATGAACTGTAGTGAATGAAAAGCTGGTGACATTTGTTTCTTCCTTCACATTGAGTGGCTCCTCCCCCAGACCGATCCACTGTTCCTCCTCTTCCTCTTTTATGTGGAGGCAATTTACTTCCTGCTGGTTCACATCAGGCCACTGTTCTTCAGGAGCTTCTTCTTTAATCAGCACTGACTTCTGAACATCTGCAGGAACCACTGGAACACATGTAAAATACAGTAAGGAGAACTGTAGCTTTATATTCAAATACATAATTTGTTTTACATAATTTGTTTGTTGGAATTCAAGATGGCGCCTATTGTCACGGGCTGCTGTCTAACTCGTCTCCTGAACTTTTTACTGCTGTTCATGTTCTGCCTTCTTTTCATCGACGATGCATCCTCGCTCCTGGTCTATGATCGTTCAACTCTTCTAAGTCTCCGGGACTCGCTGATCAACACACCGGCTACTGGCGAATATGGACATTTCAAGCCTCCTCCACCACCACCGTTCCTGGCTTCGATCCCAGCCTACCTACAACGCAACGCGACCACGCTGCCACGCAACAAGCGGCGCAGAAGACGCGGAACGAGGGCAGGCGTCCTGGTGAGATTTAAAAAGTATCTGTCGTCTCACAACACGCCGACGGCTGACTTACCTCCTGAATTCAGCGTCTTTGATGTCCGCCGTTCCTTCGCTCGTCGCCACAGAAGCCTTGTTGCTATCAATCATGTCGCCAGCGACCAGTATCCATCTTGCCCCCCGGTGTGGAAAACAGTGAAGCGAGGCAGCGTTAAACAACACCTCCGCCCGCTTGCTCGAGCAGCTGAGAGTGACGTAACTGGCAGCGTTCCAGTACGTGCAGCATTGTTTAACGCCAGATCAATTACTAATAAAACTTTTATATTAAGTGATTTGATCTCAACTCATCGTCTGGATCTGTTTTTGATTACTGAAACCTGGCAGAAAATAGGAGACAACAGCTCCTTTTCTGAACTCCTCCCAAATGGCTACTCCCACCTGAGCGCTCCGCGTGGGGCTGGAAAGGGAGGGGGCCTGGCTGCTGTGTTCAGTGATGCATTCAAGTACCGTTTGTTGCCTCAGAAAAATTATTCCAGTTTTGAAAGCATGTTTTTTGTGCTGGAATCTGCTAAACCTATTTTGTGTGGCGTTTTTTATAGGCCCCCACAATACAATAAAAACTTTGTCAGTGAGTTTTCAGAACTACTGGCGGACTTGCTACCAAAGTTTGACTCTTGGCTTTTCTGTGGAGACTTCAACGTGCACACCTGCTGCCCAAGTAATCAGCTTGGATGTGAGTTTCAGAACCTCCTGGACTCTTTTAACCTGTCACAGTCGATCTCGGGGGCCACACACACCCTGGGTCATACACTGGATTTAATTATCTCCCACGGCCTTCAAATACCTGCTGTGGAGATCCTGGACACCTGTATCTCAGACCATTTTCCCATATTATTTGAATTTTTCACCACTCCTGCACCAAAGGCTATTCTCCCAGCACGTTTCTGCCGCTCCATCAACCCATTAACTCCAAATGAGTTTACTAATGCCTTTAAGAGCACTGAATTTTGCTCTGCTGTCAGCCTGAACCCATCTCTACATCCTGAGGACTTCATCAGCTCCTTCCATCACACCTGCACAACGATCTTGGACTCCATCGCTCCTCTCAAACAGGCATCTTCAAAAAACAGACCATCACCATGGCTCAACGAAACGACGCGAGCTCTTCGACAACGTTGCAGACAAGCAGAGCGAAAATGGAAGCGTGACCGGCTTCATGTATCTCAGGGAATACTGAGAGACTGTCTCTGTGAGTATGATAACGCTGTGAAACAGGCCAAGTCACAGTACCTCTCCAACTTAATCTCCACCAGCTCCAACCGGCCGAGGACGCTTTTCAGCACACTCCAGTCTGTCATCAATCCATCTGTCGATGTTCTGAAAACTGCCACACAGTCTACCTGTGATGACTTTCAGAGCTATTTTGTCAACAAAATAGACTCTATCAGACAGAACATTGTCAGTTCATCCAACACCATCCTGTCATGTACCTCTACAATAACCACTGCTGTTTTTGACCAGTTTGATCTCGTCTCACTGCCTCAACTCACCAAGGTGGTTCAGCAGATGAAACCAACAAACTGTTCTCTGGACATCATTCCCTCTAAAATGTTCAAACAATGCTTTGATGTAATTGGTCCTTCTGTTTTGTCATTTATCAACAGCTGTCTAACTTCAGGTTATGTGCCATCTGCTTTCAAACATGCTGTGGTCAGGCCTCTTCTAAAAAAACCAGGCCTAGATCCTACAGCTCTCTCTAATTTCAGGCCAGTTTCCCATCTGTCATTTCTATCAAAGGTCCTAGAAAAGATTGTTTTTATTCAACTTCAATCTTTTCTAGAACTCAACAACCTGTTTGAAAAATTTCAGTCAGGTTTTCGAGCTCGTCACAGCACTGAATCTGCACTGCTCAAAGTACAGAATGACATTCTTCTGTCTCTGGATGCAAAAAACCCTGCACTGCTGGTGATGTTAGACCTCTCAGCAGCTTTTGACACCGTCGACCATCAGGTACTAATCAACCGCTTGTCTCAGCAGGTTGGCCTCCAGGGAGCTGTGCTTGAGTGGTTCAAATCTTACCTGTCTGGGAGAACTTTCTCTGTCATGATAGGCGATCTGTCCTCCTCTTCATCAACCCCTCTGACCTCCGGCGTACCACAGGGATCTATTCTAGGGCCAGTCCTCTTCTCTCTTTACATGCTGCCATTAGGATCAATCATCACACGTCATAACCTGTCTTTTCACATGTATGCAGACGATTTACAAATCTATCTGCCAGTCACTCCCAACCCCTCACTCAGTTCAAACACTCTTGTCAACTGCTTAAATGACATTAAGCACTGGCTCTCTCAAAACTTCCTCCACCTAAACACAGATAAAACTGAATGCATTTTGTTTGGTGCACCTGATGACACCAGCAACATCCTTCCCTGTCCCAGTGTTGGTTTTCCCCTCCCCCACTTCAACTCGGTGGTCAGAAATCTTGGAGTGCAGTTTGACTCCAATTTAAAGTTTGATAAACAGATCAGTTCTGTTGTCAAGACCAGCTTTTTCCAACTCCGTCTGCTCTCCAAAGTCAAGTCATTTCTTAGTCGTGGTGATCTGGAGAAGGCCATCCATGCCTTTGTGACCTCCAGACTTGACTATTGTAATGCTTTGTATCTTGGCATTAATCAATCCTCCATCTCCCGTTTACAGCTTGTACAGAACTCTGCCGCGCGCTTTTTGACCAACACACGAAAATATGAACACATCACTCCTGTCCTGTCCTCTCTACACTGGCTCCCAGTTCAGTTCAGGATACAGTTCAAGTTGCTGCTGTTTGTTTTCAAAGCTCTGAATGGACTTGCTCCCCTCTACATCTCAGAACTTCTGAAAGTCCATCAGCCTGGCAGGGACCTACGATCTGCCAGTCAACACCTGCTGGAGGTGCCTCGCTCGAGGTACAAGCAATGGGGAGACCGGTCATTTTCTGTTGCCGGCCCAAAAGCCTGGAACAGCCTCCCCCTTGAGCTGCGTGCCACCTCTGATCTGACTCTGTTCAAAACCAAACTGAAGACCCACTTGTTCAAAAAAGCTTTCAGTGTGTAACTTTTATTATTTTGTATTTTAGTATGTAGCATCTTTATTTCAATTGCATTTTTATTTCACTTGTTCAAAAAAGCTTTCTGTGTGTAACTTTTATTACTTGTGTTATTTTAGTATGTAGCATTTTTTATTTCCATTGCCTTCTTTTATCGCTGTGGTTTCTTATTCTATTTTCATTGATCTATTGTTCCCGTTTATTTTTCTTTTTATCCTGTTAAGCACCTTGGTCAATGCAAGGCATTGTGGAAGGTGCTATACAAATAAAGTTTATTATTATTATTATTATTTTACTGATCAGTTTAATGAGTTTTTATTCATTTATTTAATTTCCAGTGCTAAACCAGAGCCAGAGCTCTTAGCACCAGCACTTTCATTTCCCGACATGGTGAGATCTGGATTTAAAGGGATCTCAGACTATTTGCACATGTTGACCTTAAAATGGGATTTCTCTATCCTATTTTAAAGCTATTGTAGGTGCTACTGTACTTCTCTTGTTTTTCTGTGTTTATCTCCACTAGTGGGTGTCTTTCATTTTGTGTAATGAGTATGTTGGGTGAGGGAGGTGGTTACTTAAGACCAGGTGTGATTCTGCTCAGGTTTTGCTAATGAAAAGGGACAAACGTTTTTCTACTGTGCTTAGTTTGGTGTTAGAGCAGATTTATTTGTTCCTAAATGGAAACGGCAAGGTAAATGAACATTGTGAAGGAAATAAATGATTTTATTATGAGTTATAAGTCTAAATGAATAGCTGCATATCTTGATTGAGCACATGTAAAGCCAAAAGCCCATCAGGAACAACAGCAACCAGTATACTAAAATATAGGATTTTAGTGGCTACAGCTATTGTTTGTGACAATACGAAAACTCCTAATTGCTTTAAAAAAATTGATGTTTATTACTGATAAGGAATAGGAGTGGTGGCGCAGAGGTTAAGAAGGTGAGCTTGTGATCGGAAGATCGCCGGTTCAAGCCCCGGTACCGACAACTTCAACAATGTGGGTGGGATAAGTGAAGCAGTCACACCTGTCTCCACCCTCATCTGCCCCACTCTGGGCCCTTGAGCAAGGCCCTTAACCCACACCATCTGCTCACCTGGGAATCCTAGATATCAGCTCTCTGCTCCACACAGAGGGCTGTGGTAGCTCGGTGGTCTGTGGTTGTGTCAGGAAGGGCATCCTGCGTAAAAACAATTGCCAAGTCTTCATGTGACTAGTTCGCTGTGGTGACCCCTAACGAAGGGAGAAGCCGAAAGAAGAAAAAAAAATTACTGATAGAAAAATCTTATCTAGATTGTGGCACTGGGTTTTTGATCTGCTCAGAGACTCCTTGTAATAAGAATATGATCCGGTTCTGACCAGTTTAAACAGGTTCAGCAACTCCATAAATAAAATAAATAAAAAAGAGTCTTCCAGGGATTCAATATCAGTCCGAGCTATTCCAATCTGGCTTTAAATCTCTCCGCAGCACTGAGATTGCCCTACTGAAGGTTTTTAACGACATCTTCCTATCCACAGACACTGGTGACTCTGTGCTGCTTGTCCTATTGGACCTCACATCCGCTTTCGACACCATCGACCATGAGATGCTCATTGCTAGGTTGGAGCAGTGGGTGGGCATCACAGGGTCAGCCCTAAATTGGTTCAGATCCTACCTCTCTGACAGGTCCTTTTGTGTTTCCATCAATGATTTTAGTTCTGCAGTGGCGGCTCTTAAATGGGGGGTTCTGCAGGGGTCCATCCTGGGTCCTCTCTTATTCTCCTTATACTTGCTGCCACTTGGTGCTATTTTCCGGAAACACAACATACCCTTCCACTTCTACGCTGATGACTGTCAAATTTACTTCCCACTAAGACAAAATGGTACATGCTCTATTCAACCTCTGCTCGACTGCCTGGCTGACATCAGGGACTGGATGGCTTCAAATTTCTTAAGCTTCAATGATAAGAAATCTGAAGCCATATTGTTCCTTCCCAATGACACAACCTCGAACCACTGCATCGATCTTTCTGCTCTACCCCTGTCTGAAAAACAAAAAGTCCCAAATCTGGGAGTGATAATGGATCCTTCCATGAAACTTAACAGTCATGTACCATACTTTTCGGGGTATATCATGCAGTTTTTTAACTCATTTGAATGTCCTGCGTGTTATACGCCTAAGCGTGTTATTTATGGATTTTTTCCCATATTTTTAGACCAATTTTTAGCTCTGATATCGCCGTTTTTCATTTTGGGCAAAAAATGACGCAGTACCACTTTTGTCCGCTAGGGGGACACTTCCAGACCGTTTCTAGCTCATGTGTCCAAAAAAAGCCTCCTCTGGTCAGACTGACTCTCTCGCTGCCTGCCTCCTGCTCTGGATGTAGCTGCTATTAGCTGTGAGGTTAGCGGTTTTTTTTTAGCAAGATAACTCATAAACCACACTGCGGATTTTCTTGAAACTTACAGAGCGTAATTTGGTGGTCATTTACAAACTGTTGTTAGCTGAAGAAGATATTTAGAGCTATGAAAAAAAATCGCTCTTTTAGCTGTTAGCACTTAGCTAACGTGAACAGATACCTACTGTTTAGATGAACAGCTCTTAAACCACTCAGATATTTTTTAGGCTTACAGAGTGTAATTACAGTATATGGGTGTAATTTAAATGCTGTTGACCTGTATAAGACATTTGAGATCAAATTCGATTTATTTATAATTTATTTTAGTAGCGCACGAGACGTGTTTTGGAAGAAGTCAAACCGAAACAATTTAAATCTAGCAGATTAGACCATTTCGTGGATTGATTAAAGCAGTGTTTTTCATCCTTTTTTGAGCCAAGGCACAGTGTTTTCATTGAAAAAAATCCAGAGGCACACCACCAACCAAAATTGTAAACATAGATCCACTGTATCCGCCTATATTAAATATATAGTCATTCTTATCAAAGTGTCTTGAATAGGAATGAAATAGACACAAAAATGTATTTTTATCATATTTTATATTTCTTATTTCAAATTGCACTTAACATGTCTTCAAAAATACACCCGAACAGTACCACAACAATGTGGTCTTAAATTTAAAGAGGTTGTAGAAAGGGGGGGGGGGGCTTGATAATTTCCAAGGCACACCTGACGATCACTCGCGGCACACTAGTGTGCCTAGGCACAGTGGTTGAAAAACACTGGATTAAAGAACGGTTAAGCTCAGGAACCCTTGTGCTATAATGTCAGCTAAGAAATATATTTTTTTCTCAGCAAAGAAATAATAGTTTTTCCCGTGTTTTCTTGTAAATTCCTTGGTGCCGGCTCACTTCTGTGGCAGCCATTTTAAGCAGGGCAAATGTAGCGGTGACGCATAATAGATGCGTGTTCTGCGCCGAAGCGTGTTATTTACGGATTTTTCCAATATATTGACAATAATTGGACAAAGTGTGTTATACACAGGAGCGTGTTATAATCTGACGAATATGGTAAACATGATCGTCAAATCTTGTTTTTTCCAGCTGAGGCAACTGTCTAAGCTGAAGCCCATATTATCAAAAAATAACCTGGAGACAGTAATTCACACGCATTTATTACATCTAGGCTTGATTACTGCAATTCACTTCTGCTTGGCGTCAGTCAGGCCACCATTGCACGATTAGAACTGGTTCAGAACGCAGCAGCCCGATTTTTAACTAGTACACGCAAAAGTGAGCACATTACACCAGTCTTGGCCTCCCTGCACTGGCTACCGGTTCATCTTCGAATCCAGTTCAAAATTCTCCTGTATGTCTACAAATCACTGAACAGTCTCGCCCCCGCCTATCTCTCAGATTTGATACACCCATATGTCCCTCCACGTGCTTTGAGGTCAGAGGACCGGGTACTTTTAAGAGTTCCAGAAACTCGCCTTAAGCGCAGAGGTGACAGGGCTTTCTCTGTAGCAGGCCCAAGACTCTGGAACGAGTTATCACTGCTCATCAAACAGGCCCCCTCCCTCTCAGTTTTCAAATCCTGGTTAAAAACTCACTACTATTCTGTTGCTTTCAACACCAGCTGATTTGTATTTGATAGTTTTATTTATGATCTGCAATGTTTTTGTCTTTCGTGTTGTACTTCATTGTGTGTGTTGCCTGTTGTTTGTTTGTTTGTTCAGCACTTTGGTTTGGACTTGTTCCTGTTTAAAGTGCTTTATAAATACAATGGTATGGTATGGTAAGGAATAGAGTTTTTGTTTGTCATTTTTTATTGGCTTGCTACAACATGCAGAGAGGCTTTTCTACATCCCGTTATTTTTCCTGACAGGTCAGACCACATAAGATCCAATGAGATCATAGTCCGCCCCTCTTATCCACATGATAGACTGTGCTTCCAGAAAAAGACGAAGATAGGCCCAATATAGTTGTAAGGCAATGTGTAAGCCGCCCCTTCCGGTCCTTGAGGAAGCGTCAAATTGTATCGGAGAGGCCAGCGCTGTAAACTGTAACCTTTTCCTGCCTTGATTTAATACAACTGGTAAACTGAATTCACATTTTCTTGATTTATTGAGAGTTACAACTTCTGAGGGAGTGTGAACCGGGAGCCTCCTTGGTGGGCTAAGGATGTCTCCATTATTTTACTGGTGCAAAACAATACAGGAAGATGACATACATCTGTTCTAGTAGACTAAAACACAATGAGACAAGGCTGAAAAGTTACAGCATGTGACAGAGTTATACAGTGGTGCCTGAAAGTTTGTGAACTCTATTTAATTTTTTTTTAATATTTCTGCATAAATTACCTAAAACATCATTAGATTTTCATAGAAGTCCTAAATATACCACATTTCCCACCGTACACATCGTACCGCCCTATAAGTCGCATCAGTCCAAATATGTCTAATAAAGTGAAAAAATCCATAAATATGTTGCTTTGCCATATACATCGCATCTATTATGCGTCACTGCTGACAACCTGGAAATGTCGGGCTTTTGGGGGACTCCCGGAGCTCCGGGCTTGGGGGCCGCTCTATGTCTATGTTGATTTGTGCTCTCTTTATAACTCTCTCTATTTTACTCCTATCTCCTTCTTCCCTTTTAACCCCTCTCCCACTTTTCTGCTTTGTTTTCTTCTTTGTTTTTTCATCCCCGTGCCCATTACATCTGAAACAAACCCAAAGGAAATTCTAATAATGTTTTATTTATATGTCAAGTGGAGCATTAAGGCCAGCCATAATGCTTTGCTTGTGAAGTAAATCTGTTGGGCCTCACCTGGACACTCAGACAATAATTCTGAGTGCCACAATGTCGGACAGGACAAGGGAATATTTTTTTTTAATAAAAAAAAACTGGAAATGTGGGCCGAACCCAGAAATGTGGGCTGGTGTTGTGCGAAAAGTCGATTGGCTGCCAAATAGCGGCCACGGGAGCATACATGGGAGGACATAAACAAGAATTTAACAAGATTAACACTTAAAATCAATTATTTGTTTGCTCAAAATTATAGCAATGGTGTGTCTCTGTCTAACCTTTCCTTAATAAATGCATTTTGACTGTCGAATCAGCTGCATTTGTAAAAGCCGATACGCGGAAACGGGAATGTGCAGAGGGTGACTGTGCATTACGGGTGTAATGGTACGTTAAAATCACATTTCAGTTCGGTTCAACTACAAGGAGGGCTCGGTTCGGTTTATTTTCAGTACAAAAAAAAAGACAAAATAAAGACTTACAAAATGTTTATTTTGAAAATATGCCAAAAATATGTTTGTATTGTAATTGTAGTAATAAATAAAGGTGACCCATTTGGATATTTTAAATAAACAGCACTCTACAATAAATAAACTATACTGTACAGGGAACCCCCGTGTTACGAACGAGATCGGGACCTAAGAACGGTTCGCAGCTCGATTCTGCCGTAGGTAGGGGGTGAAAATTATTATTTTTTTTTTAAATTATTCATTCATTCATTCATTCAACCTTTATTTATCATGCTAACGGAGCGCGCGCACACATTTAAGCATGTACAATAGTGTACTGTAATGTTAAACATTGCTATTCACATTTACAGAATAAATAAAAATATATTTTCTTACTTTGAGATGGTCAAAGCCGACATCTTAGCAGCGCGGCGGCCGGGAGCAAACCACGGGAGCTGCTCGAGGCCTGTGTTAGCTCTCGAGGCCTGTGTTAGCTTCTGCTAGCCAGGCCATGACCTGGTGTTGGAGGGACGGTGCGGCGCTATCGGCGATCAATCTGCAGCTCCTGCTCCAGTCTGACGCCAAAAATACACTACACGCGTTACAGCTCCGCCCCGCTCCGGTCCGACCTCCGCAGCAAATACGCACCCATTATAATCAATGACAGAATTTACACTGGCTCCGCACGGCGGCGGCGAGCTGCGGAGAGCGGACGGCAGTCCGTCAAAATTAGAAATTTTTCTATTTCTGCCGGATGACGGAGCTGTGCCGTAGTCAACTTTTGAAGATTACGTCGCACCAACAGGAAAAGGAACGAGCACAACTTCCGTATTTACAAAATAAAATCACCACGGGCGGACTAATCCTAGCTCTATACGGATTTATTTGTACAAAAATGCTGTCAAACTATCATTTCTGACTACGCCTACAAACGCAATACAAGAAATAAAAAGAAATACAAGAAATAAATAAAGTATTTTATTCTGAAATGTAATACATCACTTCCTGTTGCTCAAACCATGTCCTGTAGCTCATTTACGAGAGAATATCAAGGCAGCAGTATCTACAGTTGTTCTCCTTCTTCCACCGAGTGAATTGTTTTGTTCTGACTTACTTATTTATCACTTGATTTATCGCGCGATCTCGCAATTCCCGCGCATGCGTCTCGGAGCAGCGCATCCACTCGGACCTGAGCTGAGCGCAGGTAATGGAAATTGGACTCGCTCAGCTGCGACCTGCGGAGCGGAGCGGGGCGGAGCCGCGTGTAGTGTATTTTTGGCGTGAGACGTCCATAGAGCTCACAGAGCGATTCCAGATAGTAATTAATCCATATGAGGTGATCTTGATCAACCAGTCTTCCATAACCCGTCTGCTGTAGCCGTGACAGACCTAAGATGGCCGCCCTCCGGTGATTGAAGACCTTCTTCCTGTTATGACCGGAAGTTGCACGATTATTGCGCAATCATGCACAGTTATTGCGCAATCATGACAAAAATGATCAGAAATGATCATTTTTATCATAATTATTATTTATAAAGCCTTTAAAACAACCACAGCTGCAACAAAGTGCTGTACACATGAAATTAAGAACATTTAAACACAAAAAAAATATATATATATATATATATTTTTTTTAATACAGTAATGTCATATTTTTATTAAATATGATACGTTCGTAGGTCCGGGACGCCGTAGGTCGATGGAGTCGTAGGTCGGGGGTTACCTGTATTAACAATAATAAAAATCTTAATACATACAATAACAGTCAGAACCAGAACAATAAGCAGCAACAGACTGTTTACAATCGAACTAATCAAGTTTTTGTCCAGTAGCATTAGTGTGGCTGTATTTGTCCTCATTACTGTACTCACAGCCTCTTCTTGGACCTGCTCCCAGGTGGAACAGGTCCTGGAAAAGTTCAGAGTTCAGTTCAGTCACCACACACTTCTTAGCTGCAGGTGATCTCTGATGGATGTCTGTCCCTGAAGTGGAAGATCTCTGGTGGATGTCTGTCCCTGAAGTGGAAGAAGAGAGCAGCTACCTCTGTCCCAGACTGGAAATAAAACCAAAAGAGATAAAAAAAAGTTAATAAGATTATGATTTTAAATAAAAAAGATTATTTAGATAATAATAATAAAAGAACAATACCTCTTCTTGAACGGTTGGATCTCTCACTCATCATCTTCATCAGGGCTTTAATCAGCTCCAGGACTTGTTGACAATACTCTATCAGTTTAAGTTTTTTCATAAAGAGCTGAACTTTTTGAGTGATGGATGTTCGTAGCGAGGATCAATAACTTTAAAGCCTGCGCATATAACAACATTCAGACTTAGATTCAGAGATTTAAAAACTCATACAGTTTGTGTTATTGCTCTGGACCGATCTGAATTACCTGATAAAAGTAGTTTAAATGCAGCTGTTGTTAGAGCTGTTTGTAACAAGTGTAGTGGACCTGCCCAGGGTCAAACTAAGGTTTTTGAACTGTCCAGTGATGACCTTTACTGACCTCTCAGTAAAACAAGACATTTACTACAAATTATTCCATTAGTTGTAATCTGAGAACATAGTCACCAAAAGAGACTATTTCTATCTTTGATTTTATTCTAATGTAATCAAAAGAATAACATTTTGTCATTTTCATGATATATGTTATATGCTGTGTTATTCTTTAAATGTGAAGCATGACTGTGTTACTTGATCAAATGAAAGGGTGTCAAAGTTCAGATAAAATGTCAAACTGACTTACACAGAAATTGTTTTTGTTGAGTTTCAGCTAAAACTCTCATCTAGCGTCTGAAAGTCTCTTCACTCAGATACTTTTCCTAAACAATTTCCCTCTGCTCTGGATTTCACCTTGAATCGTGATAACAAGTGAACTGCTCGACTGGTTTTTGGACCAATGGGGAAGAGACAAGTCTCGCTCTTCTCAGATCTTCTACTAAGTTCTAAGCTGTTGCTGGAACAAGGAAGTCTGCTGGGAAAACTTCAAGATGTGAGGTCGTCCCAAAGGGCTGGATGAACTCATTCACACGCTAAGGACACGTCATCGAGTTAAGGACTAATAACATGTTGTTATGAGTCCACTTCGAACGAGCGTAAGCTCAAAACTTTGTTTATTCCTTCCTGGAATAAGTTATCGAAGCGGGCGCTGTACCGGTCTGTCGTGGTGAAGAGAGAGCTGAGTCAAAAGGCAAAGCTCTCAATTTACCGATCGATCTACGTTCCCACCCTCATCTATGGTCATGAGCTTTGGGTTATGACCGAAAGAACAAGATCTCGGATACAAGCGGCTGAAATGAGTTTTCTCCGCAGGGTGGCTGGACTCTCCCTTAGAGATAGGGTGAGAAGCTCAGTCATCCGGGAGGGACTCGGAGTAGAGCCGCTGCTTCTCCACATCGAGAGGAGCCAGTTGAGGTGGCTCGGGCATCTGGTTAGGATGCCTCCTGGACGCCTCCCTGGTGAGGTGTTCCGGGCATGTCCCACCGGGAGGAGACCCAGAGGAAGACCCAGGATACGCTGGAGGGACTATGTTTCTCGGCTGGCCTGGGAACGCCTTGGGATTCCCCCAGAGGAGCTGCTCCAAGTGGCTGGGGAGAGGGAAGTCTGGGCCTCCCTACTTAGGCTGCTACCCCCGCGACCCGACCCCGGATAAGCGGAAGAAAATGGATGGATGGATGGATGGAATAAGTTATCTTGAAGTCAGAGGCCAGGAGCTGATGCATTTTCTGATGACCAACGCGAAACCAGGAGACGTTGGAAGGTAAACGAATAACCTGCTCAGAGGTACTGGTCCCCGCAAGGACCCCGTACATCTGAAAAGCTACAAGGTCTTCTCTTGCCAGGCTGTCGTCAAAAGGTAAAGAGCTGTTTACAAACGTACCTGGGGTTTAGCAGAAGTCGGATGGAAAGTGTCATTTCTGGTTACACTCAAGATAAATAACTTCCTCCTTTAACCTCTCCTTAAATTTCTCCATCTCCATTTCTAAGCTGGTAACTATTTTTAAGCTAAGACTAAGCCACAGACTAAGTATAATGACATCCTGTATTTATGTCTGTTGTTACAATTTAAATGTGCTGACGTATTAAATTGAAAGAAAGTGAAATCATGTCAATCAAGTGTAATGGTGTTAATTTAGTTGATTTATTCTAAATAAATGGTAGTGTCTTTGGCACACCAAACTAAGTTAACGTGTCCATTGTCACTCTATGGCTTCTGTTTTACTTATCCATCATAAAGATCACAGAAATATTGGGTAAACGGAAAAAGAAAAGAATCCGTGAAATTACTATTCAATCTGAATAAGTAAATTAATTAAGGTAAAGAGGTCAGTAGTAATATTGACCTCCCTAATATCCTTTACATCTGGGTGGAACCGTACGTGTTTAAAGACACAATCTGGTAACACCCTCATGTTTCCTTCATCTGGTGGTCCGTACGAGTTTCTGAGCGTTTATTCATAAATCTGTGATCCATCATGAACTTGAAACGTTATGTTGGCATGATTATTCCAGTTTTTGGACTCTGAAGGTGATAATTTTTGGCTGAGGTGTTCAAGACAGGCAGATTCTGCATGTTTTTATCATTTGAAGCTGAGAGATTGTTATTGTTCAACTCCTTAACACGCTGTTGGAAGCTTTTAGGTGAAGTTTTGTCAGCCCGTGGTCTGTGGGGGGGTTCTGGTTCCGTTCGGTCCAGTTCATGCACGCACAGACTCCTGTACAAAGCTTTGTTGACCGCCGAGTCAAAGTGCCTGAAAAGCTATTATTAACATCAACAAGATTGCTGTGCTGGTATTTTAACATGTTAGAGCAGGTCAAAGAAGCATATTACTGTTGAAACGTTGTCGAATAGTGGTTTGTGAAACCCGAATTCTGCTCCTTTAACCCTCCTGTTATGTTTGTTTCTGAGGTACAGCAATAATGTTCGTGGGTCAATTTGACCCGGGGAGTGTTTAATCATGTAATAGTGTCAGAAACCCAAAAAATCCTCCAAAACCTTTTTGTATCTGATTATTAACTCCAATACTAACCATGTCAGTCAATATTTGTGCAATGATGTTTTTTTTATTTCTCATAAATAAAGGATAATGACGACTAACTCATTTGGACATAAACAATGTGATTTACATTTTTTATGTTTGCTGAAAAAACCTACACACAAAAAAACAATAATTATCCTTGAAATTGATTTTTGTAAAAAAATTTATGTTACATTTTATTTTATTTTTTTCAAAGGGTGATCTTTATAATTGAACTTGAGACACATTTACTGTTCTGGGTCAAATTGACCCGCTCATTAAAATCAAGACAAATGAGTCATGAAGATTTGTGTGGGTGGAGTTTTCCCACGGGAACAGAAAAGGTTCCCGTCAAAAGTTGTATAAACACCTGCTTTCTCACAGTTTCCTTGTGAAGTAAAGAGAATAGTGAGAAAGTGGGTTTATGTGCATGCATGTGTGCATGTGTGTGTGTATGTGTGTGTGTGTGTGTGTGTGTGTGCGTGCGTGTGTGTGTGTGTGTGTGTGTGTGTGTGTGTGTGTATGTGTGTGTGTGTGTTGTGTGTGTGTGCGTGTGTGTGTGTGTGCGTGCGTGTGTGTGTGTGTGTGTGTGTGTGTGTGTGCGTGTGTGCGTGCGTGTGTGTGTGTGTGTGTGTGTGTGTGTGTGTGTGTGTGTGTGTGTGTGTAGTGAAATATGTCTCATAGTTTCAAGGAAACAAATAGAATTGGAAATGTTTTTCCCCTTTTTACCATTCATTTTGACTGCCGGGTCAAATTGACCCGAACAGTATCGATGTAACAAGTAGACGCAGAGAGTGGTACAAATGTGTAAAGTGAATCATTTTCAATTTATATGTTGATTGGAACTATTAAGACAAATAGAAAAAGTTTCATGCAGAAAAAATATTTTTAACTATTTTTAAAAAAAATGTAAACTTTAAAACGGGTCAATTTGACCCGTAACATAACAGGAGGGTTAAAGTGGACGGAACCGACCTGAACGCGGCTCCGAGAGAGTCCGTGTTGTGTTGCAGTTAAATTGCTTTGCTACTAAGCGTAGCTAAGTTGTGCCTGTTTTAATTGTGATTGCCATGTTTCAGAATTTTGGAGAGTTAATTTGAAGCGTTTGAGTTGTGAAAAGTAAGTAAGTAAGTAAGTAATTTTTATTTATATAGCACATTTCCCAGACATGAGAGTCACAAAGTGCTTCACAAGAGGAAAAATAAAATCATAAAATCATAAAATCACAGAAATAAAATCATAAAATCACAGAGATACTATACAAAAATCACAGAGATACTATACAAAAAGGTAAAACATAACTAGCTCTAAAAACAATGTACAAAGTTAACCAAACGCCTGAGTCTATAAAGAGTCTATAAAGTTGCGTTCTGTTGTGCTAAGGTAACGTTAAGGCGACGTGTCCTACACGTTTGTTTATGAGCTGTGATTGGATAAAACGAGAGCTGTGAGCTGTCAATCACTCTCGTAGCGAGCGCTGATTCGCTGAAGTGGGGACGCACGCCGTTGCGACAGCCCACTTTGTCGTCATTTCCGGCAATGCATTGGTCAAAGGTAAGAAAACTACATTCACCATGTATGATTGGGAATAGAACTACAAGCGCTGTGATTGATTGGTCGACGTCACGTATCTATGTAGCGAGCTCCGCCTCGCTCAACGGAAGCTGGTGACGCGCTGCGTCGACCCGCCTATTTTTGTCATCATTTTCAGGTGCACTTTGGGTGACAGGCAGTTCACACTCATAGGATAAACGGAGATTTCACTTAAAGTTTAAAAACTCATTTGAAGCCATCTAAACTGTCTAACAACATAAATTTGTCTCTGACAAGAACGTGGTTCGAGCATTTATCACGGACACACTAGAAACTAACTCTAAAAGGTTGTTTTTATTTTAAATACTGAATAGAAAAATCAGTCGCCTCGTGATAACATTAAGACTTGAAGCTGCCCCCTGTTGGTTAAAATACGTTAACAGATGAGTTTTCTCAAAGACATCATAAAAAGTCAGCATTTTTATGGTGAATTACCAGCTCTAAAGTTGTTCTGTACACAAACAATAACTCCTGTTCATTTTAAATATTTTTTTTTAGAATAACAGAAGTACAGACAAACATTTTTGCTTATTTTAAATACAAAAGAGTTTAAAATAACAAACAAAAGTACAGTTTTCTCCTCTTCCTTCTCTCTGACACAACATCTTTCACAGTTATCCTGTATACATTTAAACTTTCCTGTTTATTTCAAATAGTGAAAAGTTTAGAGTAACGAATTCAGAGCATATTTTATTTTGATTTTCAAGAAAATCCAGATAAAAGATGGCAGGCACAGAGGGTGAGACCCCTGATGCCACTGATACAGGGCAACCTGTGCCAACTGAAGGCTACGACCCGACCAAAGCAGATTGGATCGAACGTGCCTTATATTCGCTCACAGGGTCCATCACAAATTACCACCAAGAGACACATTTGATGGAGGAAGCAGATGTGGACAGTGCATTAAAAATTGTAACAGCTGGAACAACAACAGGTGAAAAGAAAGCAGACAGAGATAAACGTTTGGCTAAATTAAGCCTTCTGTTAAAGGCCAAGCTAGACTTTGAAACTGCTGCACACCGGGCTGTCTCTACATCATGTTTAACAGCACAAATGGAGATTGCCACTTTACAGCAGGAGGTAAGGAGTTTAACACAGTCGAGTATTGACAGCGCTGAACAAACGCGTAGTCTTTGCATAGTGTTAAAAAGGGATTTTGAACAATCACAAGATCCATCCATCCATCCATTTTCGTCCGCTTATCCAGGGTCGGGTCGCGGGGGTAGCAGCCTAAGTAGGGAGGCCCAGACTTCCCTCTCCCCAGCCACTTGGAGCAGCTCCTCTGGGGGAATCCCAAGGCGTTCCCAGGCCAGCCGAGAAACATAGTCCCTCCAGCGTGTCCTGGGTCTTCCTCTGGGCCTCCTCCCGGTGGGACATGCCCGGAACACCTCCCCAGGGAGGCGTCCAGGAGGCATCCTAACCAGATGCCCGAGCCACCTCAACTGGCTCCTCTCGATGTGGAGAAGCAGCGGCTCTACTCCGAGTCCCTCCCGGATGACTGAGCTTCTCACCCTATCTCTAAGGGAGAGTCCAGACACCCTGCGGAGAAAACTCATTTCAGCCGCTTGTATCCGAGATCTCGTTCTTTCGGTCACAACCCAAAGCTCATGACCATAGATGAGGGTGGGAACGTAGATCGATCGGTAAATTGAGAGCTTTGCCTTTCGACTCAGCTCTCTCTTCACCACGACAGACCGGTACAGCGCCCGCTTCACTGCGGACGCTGCACCTATCCGCCTATCGATCTCACGCTCCAGTTTTCCCTCATTCGTGAACAAGACCCCGAGATACTTAAACTCCTCCACTTGGGGCAGGACCTCCTCCCCGACCCGGAGAGGGCATGCTACCCTTTTCCGGCTCAAGACCATGGCCTCGGATTTGGAGGAACTGATCCTCATCCCGGCCGCATCACACTCGGCTGCAAACCGCTCCAGCGAAAGCTGTAGATCACGATCTGATGAAGCCAATAGGACCACATCATCTGCAAAAAACAGAGAAGCGATTCTAAGGCCACCAAAACGGATCCTCTCAACACCTTGGCTGCGCCTAGAAATTCTGTCCATAAAAGTTATGAACAGAATCGGTGACAAAGGGCAACCTTGGCGGAGTCCAACTCTCACTGGAAACGAGCCTGACTTACTGCCGGCAATGCGGACCAAGCTCTGACACCGGTCGTACAGGGACCTAACAGCCCATATCAATGGGCCTGGTACCCCATACTCCCGGAGTACCCCCCACAGAACCCCCCGAGGGACGCGGTCGAATGCCTTTTCCAAGTCCACAAAGCACATGTAAACTGGTTGGGCAAACTCCCACGCGCCCTCCAGGACCCTGCTGAGGGTGTAGAGCTGGTCCAGTGTTCCACGACCAGCACGAAAACCACACTGCTCCTCCTGAATCCGAGGTTCGACTATCAGACGGACCCTCCTCTCCAGAACCCCTGAATAGACCTTACCAGGGAGGCTTAAGAGTGTGATCCCCCTATAGTTGGAACACACCAATCACAATCACAAGATGATTTGGGAAAATGTGTGGTGGAGAAGGATAAGTATTACCATCAGTACAAGTCGCTTCAGGCAGATTGTGGGGAGGCTCGAGACGCGCTGGACAAATGCACGGACACCATGGAATCATTATCACTACGGTACACAAGGCTGCAAGATGATTATAGAAAATCACAAGAACAGCACATGATGTTACAACGTGAAAATGATAGGTTAAGAGTCCAACTGAACAGTTGTCGAATAGAGCGTGCATCAGCAATGAACAAACTCTTTGAAGAGGAGAGAAAATGTTTGGATTTCATGAGTAAACACCTTGAGAATCCACCACCTCCACCGCCCCCTCCCATACCTGATGACCCACTCCCTCCTCCAACGCCCCCGCCCATGCCCGATGCACTACTCCCTCCGCCACCACCCCCACCTCAACAGACATTTGCTGGGATAACCCAATGGCAGGTACCTACGTACCCCATGTCAACAGGTGTACCTGGTGCGCAGATGGGTGGGTATATCACTATCGATGGTTCTCAATTCGCTGTCCCAATAGAACAACTCCATAAAATTTCCCAATTCGTTCAACGTTTTGAGCCAGGGCAATATGGTTCAACTGAAACCGATACCTATCTGAAAGACATTGAGTTTAAACTGGCATGCTATCCGAACGCTACGGTCGACGATAAAGTTGGTTTAATCAAACTCACCTCAAGCAGAAAAGTGCAACACTTCATTGCGCGCCAACCAGTCGCCATTTTGAAGGATTACAAACTTTTCTGCGAAACTCTACTGCAAGAATATGCTCCACGCATGGGAGACATTGGCTACCAAGCCGCATTGAAAATCACTCAGGGGCAGAATGAATATCCAATCCCATATTATGACAGACTTTTCGAAGCCTTTTTTGGTGATAGGAATGAGCCAGGTATGGAGGATGAACGTGATTTTAAGTTTCTTTTTATGAACAATCTATATTCAGAGATTGGTTCAACGGCCAACCTCATGGCCGACTACAGAGAAAAAACCATGCGTGAATTAAAGGAGTGCGCTATACGTGTTTTTGAAACATACAAGCGACACAAGAAACCCGTAGAAGTGTATCCAGGTGAAAAGGTCAGATACTAAACGCTAGAACTTGAAGGAGCAAGAACGCCAGCTCACTCTTTTAAGGAAGGCGAGGAAGAACAAAATTTCCAACCTAACAGACCGCAAAATTAAGGTGTCCGCTGGAACAAAGACCAAAAGGGGTCCAGAGACCCGAAGTGGTACAGGCCGCATCAAGAGGATGAACCCCATCATCAAAAAAAGGGGGCATTCCAAAAGAAAAAGAAATATGGGTCCCAAGGAGACTCATATGAAAGAGGGTGGTCCCAGAGGGGACTCCAGAGCAACGCGCCGGCTCCTGCACCTCAGACTGAACAGTCTGGGGCGAGGAAAAACCCAAAGAAGTTCCAGAAAAAAGGCCCTAAACCTCTGTCCTCAGAAGAGATAGAGAACATACGTCGGTTGTTAGAAAGTTTTAAAAAAAACAAACAAGGAAAACAAACCTGGAGTAATGTGTAGCACTATCATTGATAGTAACTCAGAGCACACAAATAACAACAATGCCACAATTGCTGACAGTCACCAAGATACTGATGGTCAGGATGCTGACAGTCAGGGTACAGAAAGTCAACAAGACGTTGACTGTAACCATGACATCATTGTTACAGAGTCCGAGAGCCCCTCATCAGAAAAAGGGGGGGAAAGCTCACTTACCAAAGACAATGACTCGTCGCAGACCAAACACTCAGACCCATGTGTGACTGCACTATGAGTACAGGTGAATGAAAATCACACAGACAATGGTAGACGTAACAAACGTCGGAAAAAACCTGATAGGTTCCTATGTAACATTATCAGGAAGGGGCCCGCTAAGAAAGCTTACCTGTCAATCACATTAGAAGGGGTCCTCACAGAAGAGGCCCTCCTGGATGGTGGGGCCGACATAACCATTATGTCACCCACACTGTTGGAGGAGCTACGGATAGCCGCTAACGGTGTTGACAGGGAAATACCCCTCAAAGAATGTGCTGTAGTATTGCAGGGACTCTCAGAGACGAGAACAACCCTAACAGCTATAGCCATGGTTCACATGCAGATTGGTGAAACGACGCTATACCACCCGGTACACGTGTCCGCCGTTGACTCATTCCCATTTTTGGTCGGCCAAGACTTTATAAACCGCTTCGACGCGATTATAGATTATGGCGATCAGACAATGTGGACCAGAGTGAGCCAACCACTGCCGATCGATATGCCTACACAAGGTGACACTGACTGTCTAACAGCAGGTACCGCGGAAGGCACAAAGGGATCCTCAAACGAGAGCACAATCCCGGTAAGTGAACCTTCAGCAACAGGTGAGGCAGAAAAGGCCCAACAAGAGAGCCTCCTCTGCGAGCTGAAACAGTCAGCACTCACTGAACACTACCTACCACAGGTAGTCAAAGGTGTTGAGATCCAAGGATCCCACACCGATGATGCTGTTCTGTCCCCTTGGACGGAGAAATCAGCGATCAGCCAAGCTTTCTATGGAACCTTGGTTAAAAAACAGTTGGGTCTAGGAATGAACAAAAAAGCTTTCCGCTTTTCGTTAGACCCCAACGATAAACAGGTAATGACCGCAAAAGGGATCATTGACCTGAAACTGATCTGGAACCAACGAGAACTGGATCACCCGTTCCTCGTGGTCCCGAACTTACCACATGCAACCTACATAGGCTCCGACATTTTGGTAAGACTAGGTGTCCGAGTAGACATCAACAACAATGTACTGTGGTCACTAGACACAGCCACAAAGGACTCTCCTGTGCTAACCACAAAGAACCTTAAGGTTAGACAGACAATACCAGAGGTCTGCCAAGTTGTTAAAATCCATAACACTGCGGTACCACCTCAGGTTATGAACAAGCCAGTGATGTGTCACATCATGAAAGGACAAGTTATTAGCACAAAACAGGCATACTTTCAACCATCTCCTATGTTTTTCAACTTAGGACTGTCCATGGAGGCCACATGCCAAGTGACCCTCGACTGCAGAACCACGACTGTTGCTGTGTGCAACACAAGCACAGAAGAGGTACTGATCCCAAAAAACACACAGCTAGGATGGTTGATCTCTACTGATTTTCATGATTTTGAGCTAAGCATTCCATTTCTGGGAGGACTCCCAGAAAACTTGATCCCAAATCAACACACGGGGCAAGTCTTGTTCACGAAACCAACACAGGCCATAGCTCTTTTCTCCCCCACTGAGTCCGACCAGGACACTGTCCGCAGGTTCGGTTTCAACAAAGGAGACAGTCTATGCCCTCAAACTTACAGTGCACTACCTGTTGACAGGTTTTACGACACTGAAGGGGACTCACTGGAGCTCCCCAAAGAACAAGAACCCCTCTCAGTTGCTTCACAGATTGACCAGGTGGTCGCCCAAGCCGACGCCCTGAAAACTGATGAAGAAAGGGACAAACTTCGCAAAGTTCTTCTAAAATATGAGAAATCATTCTCAACTGACTCGATGGATTGTGGGTTGACCACGCTCCACACAGTGAGCATCCCAACCCCGCCTAATGCTCCACCTGCATTTGTCAGACAATACAAGATTCCTCTGGCAGCACATCAACCTATCAGAGAAATCATTAATGACCTGTTAGAAAAAGGTATCATCCGATACTGTAACAGCACTTACTCTGCGCCTTTATGGCCGGTGTTAAAACCAAATGGTAAGTGGAGACTCACTATAGACTACAGAAAGCTAAACAAACAAGTTCCCTTATCCAGATGGCCTATGACGCAGCTCCAACAGGAACTGCCCAAGGTCACCAATGGTAAGTACTTCTCGACCCTCGACGTCGCCTCTGGTTTTTGGACCATCCCTGTGCGCGCCGAGGACCAGTACAAACTAGCTTTCACTTTTGGTGGCCGTCAATACACCTTTAACAGGTGTCCCTTTGGCTACGCTAACTCACCTGCAGAGTTCAACATCTTCTTGAACAGAGCATGTCCAGACGCCCACGAGCGTGGGACACTGATTTACGTGGACGATGTCCTTTTGAGGCAGCCAACACTGGACTCACATTTGGCTGAGATCGACCACGTTCTGAATCAACTAACAACTGCTGGTGCTAAGATATCACTGTCAAAATGCCAATGGTGCAGAACCAAGGTGGACTACGTTGGCCTACTTGTAGGTCCAGACGGAGTACAACCACAACTGACTCGCACCCAAGGCCTTGACAATCTCAAAGTCCCCACCAATCTCAAAGAACTACAAAGTTTTCTAGGCGTGTGTAACTACTCGAACCAATTCATAGAAAACTATGCGGACCTTGCGAAACCACTGACTAAACTCCTTAAAGGACAACACCCACCGTGACAGTAACAATTCACCATATTGGAGAATTACTGTAGTATTTTATGAATTTTATTTTCATTTTTGCATTTGGGCCAGGCGAGGGTTAAAAAAAAAAAAAAAAACAACCCACTCCCGAATGAATCCGGAAACCTGGCCGAAAAGTCCCGAAGGGTCATGCCTCTTGTTACATGATCTCCACCCAGAAGGCAGAAGGTAGGAGTGAGTTTCCATGGAGGTTTATGAGAGAGAGTGCGTTAAAACTGCATATTTCCTGCATATTTCCTGGTGCATTTGTGTGTGGACCAGCGCTCTGATTTTATTTATTATTTATTTTATAACACCGCTGCGACCGTTGCTGCTCTCATTCTGCCCCTGAGGAGCGAGCTGCGCGCGGTCTCTGGCTCCTCGTTCCGCTCCGCTGGTCACCTTTGAAGTTCCTCGTGCCGGTGTAATTTGCTCCCTCGAGTGTATTTGCTCTCGTCAGCCTTGTTGCGGGGAGGTATCGTCCTATCTCCATAGGGAGGGTCGGGAACGCGCGCGGGCAGAGCTCAGCTGCGAGGCTGGGTGCCTTTCTCACGGGGGGAGAGAATAAAAAGTCGATGCGGAAATGAATGAATTTGTCGCGATCAAACGAATTAAACTAGTATGTCTAAGTGGATGCTCGCTCAGAATATGAGTGAGCGACAGCAGGATTAATCAACAGGCAGCTTTAGGGAATATTTAAAAATGCTTCCTTTTTCTTTTCCTCTGCTCGCCTGTAACTCCAAGGCGTCACTCTGGTGACGTGAATGCCCATATATGGAGAGGGGCAGATTTTCCCGGAGCTGCATGCTAAAATCTGCTATAAATCATGAAATAACACATTTAGTGTTATTTCTCCACAATATAAGTAAACGCTCCTGTATTATTTTTAAATAAACGAATAAATATTAATGGCGATGCAATTTGAAAACATGGTGGGTGTTGGGCTTTAAGAAAGACGTTCCATTTGTCTGGACTGACAAACACCAGCAGGCAATGGACGCTCTTATAAACAGGATCAAGTCAGCCCCATGTTTAGTCTATCCAGACTACAACAAAGAGTTTACTTGGAAGTGGGCTTCTTAGCTCATTGCATAAGTGCAGGTCTGTACCAAATACACGACAGAGACAAATGTGTAGTGGCCTACGCCAGCAAAACGATGGCAGGCCCCGAGTTGAGATTCTCAGACTGTGAGAAGGCTTTACTGACCACAGTGTGGGCAGTTAAACATTTCTCCAGCTACATTGGTGGACAGAAAATCATTGTTGAAACACAACACCAGCCAGTGACTTTTCTTAACAGTGAACGCATCAGAGATGGTGTGGTAACAAACTCACGTGTTGCAACATGGCTCATGGCGCTTCAAAGTTTTAACCTAGACATACGTTATGGTCAAAACAAGAAGTCACATCTGGGGACGGACTTGGCAATCTGCCAAAAGTGTACACAAGATGTACCAGCCACCCAGCCGCCGGTTGAGGTAAAACCCCCAGTAACTGAAGACCCGAATCACCACTTCTTTGATGACAATATCTGCAAAGATATGACAACATTGTACGTGGATGGATCTTCATTCCTCCGCGACAAAATCTGTAGGGCAGGTGTTGGAGGAGTTCTCCTCCAAGACCAAGAACAGATAACTTTCAGCTACAAATTAGGCTCTCAGACTTCTCAGTACGCTGAGATTGCAGGAATCCTAATAGCTCTCCAGATGGTAGTAGAACGCTCCATCAAGACGCTAGTCATCTGCACTGACTCTAACTATGCTCGTTTAAGTTTCGCTTGTCACCTCGCTGTGTGGAAACAGAACGGTTTCCTAACAAGCGACAGAAAAGTGGTCAAACACAAAGAGCTTTTCATGGCATGTGATCACTTGGTGACATCACACGACTTACAGATCTACTGGAAGAAAGTTCCAGGACATTCTAGAGTCCCAGGCGATGACAAGCACTACAATGACATTGCAGATTCCTTAGCCAAAGAAGGAGCCGACGAAGGTCCTCTATGGTCCTTCGACCCCTCCTGGTTAATCAAGACTCTGTCAATACAACCTACAGTCAGGGTAATGGCAGTCACACGTGCACAGGCCGCAGCCAGACCTGCTGACAACGCAGTCTCTGTACGACCCGCACTGACTGACCCAGACATCATCCAACTACAGAAGTCGGATCCTGCTATCAACTCCATGATACTGTACCTGACTGATCCAGACAAAAACACTCCGTCTAAAGACGAACTGGATTCCGATCCAGACCTTAAAGTCCTTTACCAGCTGCGCAAACAGCTAAAACTAATCAAAGGCATCCTAACTTTCGCTCATGGACCAACGTCCTCACCTGTGTTCGTGGTTCCCCATGACCAAAGGGGGGTGATGTTAGTTCATGCCCATGATCTCCCGTCCGCAGGACACAAAGGAGATAAAGCCACGCTGACGGCATTAAAACAAATTGCCTATTGGCCTGGAATGAAAAAGGATGTCAAGGACTACATTGAAGGGTGCGTGGTCTGTGGCCAGTTTCAGCCAACCAGACCACTTCACAGAGCACCACTGTAAAGCAGAGGCATTGCATTCCCATGGTCTGATCTCCAGATCGACTGGGTTGGACCACTCACTAAAAGCTCCAGAGAAAATAAATATTTTCTCACGGTAACCTGTGCATTTACCAAATGGGTAGAATGCCTACCAGCTCCTAACGACACAGCACAAACCACTGCTATGTTGTTAATGAATCATATATTCTCAAGGTTTGGACTTCCCCTTCGGGTGAACTCAGACCAAGGTACACACTTCACAGGTGAAGTGATGAAAGAACTGTGGAAGACGCTAGGCGTCAAGGCCAACTTTCATGTCGGCTACCACCCACAGGCTTCAGGCCAAGTTGAGAGAGCAAACAGAACTGTGGTGAGTATTTTGAAGAAATACGTGGCTGCAAACCACAAGGACTGGGACGTGAAACTCCCTCTGGTCCTCATAATAATAATAATAATGAATTCAATTTATAACGCACTTTTCATTACTGAAAATCTCAAAGTGCTACACATATATTGAATGCTACACACATTCATAAACCGGTGGCGGCAGACTACCATGCAAGGTGCTTTCCAGTCCTACCGGCCATAAAAGCCACTCCACACACATCAACTGGCATCTCTCCCTTCGAGATGATGACCGGTCGACAAATGACTCTCCCTCTACACCTGTTGTACCAACCAGGCGACGCCGCCATGGCGACAGCCTACACTACACAACAATACATGAAAGATTTGAATGTACACCTCAGAAACACTTTTGCTTTCGCCCAGAAAAACCTGGAAAAATCCGCTGAAGGACGCAAGGCGTACTACGACCAGAAGGCCTCTCATAATGAACTCCAAGTGGGAGACAGAGTCTGGTACTATACGTTCGCCCCAGCAACCGGGAAAGGAGGGTCCGAGACCGGAACTCTCGCCCGCAAACTAATGCCCAGGTGGACTGGACCTCATCTGATAACAGACAAAGTGTCCTCAGTCGTCTACGAAATCAAAATCAGCAAAGGCCGCAAAGAGCCAATTGCTAAATGGGTACATCGAAATCAGATCAAACCTTACAAGGCGTTCAATGACTCCACAAAAGACAAAGATCTCACAAACTCACCGACTTCATGGGATAATAAGGTCGTCCAAACACAAGTTAGTAAATAAACTAATCAGGTTTAAACTACCGTATTTTCCACCCTATAAGTCGCATTGTCCAATTTGAACTTAGAAACGCTAAGCCTAAAACCCACAACAAAAAACTAACCTTAACAACCGTTTAAATCCACGAGATTTAATTTGACCTCGGTCATAAAGTTGAGACCTGTTTTCTTGTGTGTTGCACTTTGGAATCTGACGACAAGAGTGTGTCGAAGCAGTGAAACGTTGTTTCCTTGTTGTTTAGTGATTACTGTTGTCATTAGTTGAGATATTGTTTTGGTTCTGAACACTTCCAGCCAAAAAGGTTTTGTATTAACATTGGTTAATGAATTATATGGATTTAACTATGCCAACATACAGTTCGTTTTGTTAAATCTCAATCGTTGAAGAGTCAATGTAGTTTAAAGCTACTCAAGGTACCATAAACTACACTGGTCTCACAATTTCTAAATTGAACCGATTCGATCGTTTCTATTCTAGATTATCTATTCATTTTGATGAGTCTCGCCATAGACTTCAAAATTTATTAGGAATACCAAATCCTACGTCGTTCGTCTAAAAGACAACAGACATTTAGATCAAACTATATTTCATTTTTTTATTTTAGTTTAACCTAAACTAAGTAATGAATGGAGGAATAGTTTGGAATTAGAGGCCTTCGTTACAGAAGCCCTCCAAAATTTCATAGGTATAGATCCCTATATCTAATTTTACAGGATTGATCCACCCCTTAATTGGTAAGTGTAGCTGATCTAAACCATGATAGCTTACACACCAGGTGCATATAGGTAGGGCCTAATGTAAAATTCCAATCATAAGCCCACCTAAAAACCCACATAATTGCATGACACATAGAACCAGAGTGGCACTGACTGGAAGCCAACAACCTTCGATGTGGGGACCTGCAGCTCCAACGCTTGGTCTTCAACCTTCATCCAAGGGTCGCCTCCTCTGCGTCAATCGAGGGATCCCCTCTACATGCTGATTATAAAAACAATTGTTGCTGATGAAATCACCAACTCTAATCGATATGGAATTACTGCTGTGGAATTACCGCTGTGGATTATAAGACTTTGTTTTCCAAGGGATCACAGACTTTGTTTTCCAAGAGTTAACAGACTCAGTTTTCCAAAGGATTAAAAGCTTACCGCAATGGGATTACCTACGAACAGTATGGAAGTTCCAAAAACTTTATGGGATTATAATTTTTGATTTTTCTTTTCCACTTGCTGGATTACTTCAAGATCAAAGACAGTTCAAGGTATCCTTGCGTGTTGGACCTCATCCCCAAGGACCGGCGATGACTTCCAAAAGGGGAGAGATGTAGTGGACCTGCCCAGGGTCAAACTAAGGTTTTTGAACTGTCCAGTGATGACCTTTACTGACCTCTCAGTAAAACAAGACATTTACTACAATTTATTCCATTACTTGTAATCTGAGAACATAGTCACCAAAAGAGACTATTTCTATCTTTGATTTTATTCTAATGTAATCAAAAGAATAACATTTTGTCATTTTCATGATATATGTTATATGCTATGTTATTCTTTAAATGTGAAGCATGACTGTGTTACTTGATCAAATGAAAGGGTGTCAAAGTTCAGATAAAATGTCAAACTGACTTACACAGAAATTGTTTTTGTTGAGTTTCAGCTAAAACTCTCATCTAGCGTCTGAAAGTCTCTTCACTCAGATACTTTTCCTAAACAATTTCCCTCTGCTCTGGATTTCACCTTGAATCGTGATAACAAGTGAACTGCTCGACTGGTTTTTGGACCAATGGGGAAGAGACAAGTCTCACTCCTCTCAGATCTTCTACTAAGTTTTAAGCTGTTGCTGGAACGAGGAAGTCTGCTGGGAAAACTTCAAGATGTGAGGTCGTCCCAAAGGGCTGGATGAACTCAGTCACACGCTACGGACACGTCATCCAGTTAAGGACTAATAACATGTTGTTATGAGTCCACTTCGAATGAGCGTAAGCTCAAAACTTTGTTTATTCCTTCCTGGAATAAGTTATCTTGAAGTCAGAGGCCAAGAGCTGACGCATTTTCTGATGACCAACGCAAAACCAGGAGACGTTGGAAGGTAAACGAATAACCTGCTCAGAGGTACTGGTCCCCGCAAGGACCCCGTACATCTGAAAAGCTACAAGGTCTTCTCTTGCCAGGCTGTCGTCAAAAGGTAAAGAGCTGTTTACAAACGTACCTGGGGTTTAGCAGAAGTCGGATGGAAAGTGTCATTTCTGGTTACACTCAAGATAAATAACTTCCTCCTTTAACCTCTCCTTCTTAAATTTCTCCATCTCCATTTCTAAGCTGGTAACTATTTTTAAGCTAAGACTGAGCCACAGACTAAGTATAATGACATCCTGTATTTATGTCTGTTGTTACAATTTAAATGTGCTGACGTATTAAATTGAAAGAAAGTGAAATCATGTCAATCAAGTGTAATGGTGTTAATTTAGTTGATTTATTCTAAATAAATGGTAGTGTCTTTGGCACACCAAACTAAGTTAACGTGTCCATTGTCACTCTATGGCTTCTGTTTTACTTATCCATCATAAAGATCACAGAAATATTGGGTAAACGGAAAAAGAAAAGAATCCGTGAAATTACTATTCAATCTGAATAAGTAAATTAATTAAGGTAAAGAGGTCAGTAGTAATATTGACCTCCCTAATATCCTTTACATCTGGGTGGCACCGTACGTGTTTAAAGACACAATCTGGTAACACCCTCATGTTTCCTTCACAAGCTTGTTTCTAGGGGTGGGCGATATGGCTCAAAAATTATATCGTGATATTTCAGAGTATTATCACGATAACGATAAATTTCGTGATATAACCTAAAAAAAAAAATCAAATGTATTTATTTGACAAAATTAACTTAACATGTTGCTTTGCAGTATTATATAAATTTTTTAAAAACAACAAGGGGTAATTTTACTGAAATTACTTTATTTAGTAAAGTATTTAGTCTCCAAGTAAAACTACACCTGCACTTTAGTTTTTGTGGTGGTTTTTTTATCTATATTTTGTGCAGACTTTTTCCAATCTAAATAACAATCATTTTTAAAGTGCAGGTGTAGTTTCCTAAAACAACTAGCCTAAATAAAATGAAGTTTGTGTCATTCCTCTGATTCATTTTTTAACTGATCTGTCTCTGATGGAGTTGTAATGTATACAGCAGTGTTGTGCATGTATATTACAGAGTGCCAGTGAACGCACCGCGAGTGAGAGCGTGACGTAGGCGCGCAGGTTCGGGTGTGAAAGAAAGTCAGAGAACGGAGCGGTGGAGGATCATGCAGTCTGTTAAGTGTATTTGTGCAGCTTAAACAATAAAGCAACGTCTGCTACAAACCAGCAAGGTTATTGAGCGTGCAGAGAAACATCACAGGAGTGACTGTGGAGCCGCGCGTGTTTGTAACACAGTTTACAGCGAGGACACGGCTGCTCAGAGCGGAGCGGGGCGGGGGGAGGGGGGACAGCTGTATGCCTGCAGAGCAGGGGGGGAGAGAAGCTGAGACGCGCGCGCGTTGTTTTTAACATTTTAGCAGTAACTAATTAGCGTTTTACACCAGTACAGACTGTTGGAGGGGATGTGCGCAGTTGTTTAAAGCGCTCGGGTGTTAAGGGGCGGGGCGCCCTGACGTATTACGTCATGAAATTAGCATATCATGATATAAGATTTTTGCCCGGGCAAGCTTTTTATACCGGTATTACCGGTAACGATATGATATGGCCCAGCCCTACTTGTTTCTTCGTTCACATTCCGATGACGTAGTTTCAAGCGCGTTCACGTTAAACGTGTTGCTGCTGCAGAGTCTTCATGAAACAACGTCCACACAGCTTTGAATGTACGCTCGTCTGAACAAGAAAGCCAGACCGGAGCGAGCAGCTAATGGCTAATAATGCTGCGCGTGCTACGCGCTGAAACATGCCCAGGAAATTTTGTTCCGCGTCGCACATATTAATGTTCAGTGAGTGAAAAAAATAACCGAAACGGTACGCACGTGGACCGAACCGAACGTGGCGTACCGAAACAGTTCGGTACACCCACGTGTACCGTTACATGCCTACTGTGCATATCTTCAAAATTTAACAAGATAACCATCTAAAAACTATTATTTGTTTGCTCAAAATTATAGTAAAGGTGAGTCTCAATTGAACTTTTCATTAATAAATGCACTTTAAAAGTCAAATCAGCTGCATTTTCAAAAATATTTGCTACCTCGGTGCTCTGGGAGGACACTAAACAAATTGTGAATAAAAACTGAATGCAATGACGTGGAGGTGCCAACATCTAATATTTTATTCAGAATAGAACACAAATCACAGATCAAAAGTTTAAACTGAGCGTATGTATCATTTTAATTTCATGGCGTCAACAAATCCCAAAAAAGTTGGGACAAGTCCATTTTTACCGCATCCCCCCTTCTTCTTACAACACTCAACAGATGTCTGGGGACGTCTTCTTACAACACTCAACAGACGTCTGGGGACGTCTTCATACAACACTCAACAGACATCTGGGGACGTCTGGGGACAGAGGAGACCAGTTTCACAAGTTTAGAAATACAAACCGGATTCCAAAAAAGTTGGGACACTAAACAAATTGTGAGTAAAAACTGAATGCTTTGTTGGAACAAAGCTCTGATTATCTAGAGGAGACAAAAAATAATCTCTGAGCTTTATGAGTGCAGAACTCGCACCAGTAACATCCCAGCAGAAACTTCTGATTGGGTTGTTTGAAGAAGTTAAACAATTAAAACTACAAATAAACCTCAAAGATAAAAAATAATGGAACTCAAAGAAAAACTGGATGATTTGGAACAAATATCGACAAGATAATCTTATTATAACTGGATTGGAGATAAAACGTTCATTTGCAAAAGTTACTTCTGGTAAAAAATCTACTGAAGATTCATCTCCACAGAAGCAACGGACTTTAGAAGAGCAGGTGGTGTCCTTTCAAGCTAAGAAGATTGACATACATCATGAAGATATCTCTTTGTGTCACACCCTACCCAGCAAAATTCACAAGTCTAAACCGGTTATTGTTTTGAAGTTCACTAGCAGGAAATTGAGAAATAAGGTAATAATGCAGGCGAAAAAAACTAAAAGGTACAAATGTTTACATGAATGAGCATTTAACAAGAATAAATGGAAATCTTGCACGTGAAGCACGGTTATTAAAAAAATAAGTCAAAATATTTTCGACATAGACAAGAAATGGAAAAATATGGATAAAAGCACAAGATGGCTCGCAACCGAAAATCATAAAAGAAATGAAGGATTTGGATGATAGATAGATAGACAGATAGACAGATAGACAGATAGATAGATAGATAGATAGATAGATAGATAGATAGATAGATAGATAGATAGATAGATAGATAGATAGATAGATAGATAGATAGATAGATAGATAGATAGATAGATAGATAGATAAACTTTATTACAGACTCAGAGTCCAACCTAGATAAGAGACAACAACCATGATAAAATAAAATACAAAATACAAAATACAAATAAAAAATTACAAAAAATTATAAAATAAAATAAAAAGAACAATAGAAAAAGTACCTAACCGTTCAGGAGGCAATCATACCAATGTCTCCAAAGCACAGATGAATATTTCACTGCACTATATTTGACATTAGTCAACAGTAGAATAATTCTATTATTAGACTTATGTAAACGACAAATAAATTTATACATAAAATTTCTTAAAACAGCCATCAAAGTGTTGACGCGAGCAGATACAAACAGTTCACTGGCACTGGTCCATCTGGGCTTATTTAAAAGAAGTCTTAGTGCGTCATTATAAGCCACCTTCAATCTATGAAGACTGGCTTTTTTAAAATTGCACCACAAATGTGCCGTATACAGTGATGAACAATATGATCTAAATAAGTTAATTTTCACTTCATCAGAACAGAATGCAAACTTACGAGCAAGGATATTTGCCTGAGCATATATCATTCGAACCTGACGGTAAATGTCCTCATCATCAGACCGACGGTCTGTCAACACATGACCCAGATACTTTACTTCATTTGCAACATTCAATAAAGTCCCAGACAGCTTAAAAAGTGGAAATACACTATTTTTGTCCTCTTTAGTGCGACAAATCAAAATGAGACTTTTAGAGGGGTTGAATATGATATCATGTGTCTCACCATATGCTGAACAGACATGAAGCAGCTTCTGAAGACCAGCTGAACTTGGACTAAAAACCACTAAGTCATCAGCATACATAAGATGATTGATAATTGTATCTCCAACCATGCAGCCAGTTCTACACAGGTTTAGCTGCTTAGAGAGGTCATTCATATAAAAATTAAACAGTATAGGAGATAAAATGCTCCCTTGTCTGACACCATTGCTGACACGGAAGGATGCAGACACACAATTATCCCATTTGACTTGCATATTTTGGTTAGCATACCAATAGGACAGACATCTCACTATATATTTGGGCACACCAGCTTGGCACAATTTTAAAAATAGTTTTCGATGGTTTAAACCAGGGGTCACCAACCTTTTCGAAACTGAGAGCTACTTCGTGGGTACGGAGTCATACAAAGGGCACCAGTTTCATAAACTCTTCGGAAATAACAAAACGTAAATTGAAAAAAATGTATAATAAACATATTTTTAAGAACATATTTTTAAGATAGACATTTTAAAATATATATAAATACAAAAAAAGAATAACAACTGAATAAACTGACATTTTAAATGCAGCTTAGGTGTGAGTTGTGCTATTTTTAGAACAGGTCCGGGGGCACCTCAAATGGTCCTTGGGGGCACCCGGGTGCCCGCGGGCACCACGTTGGTGACCCCTGGTTTAAACGATCAAAAGCCTTGGAGGCGTCTAAGAAACACATAAAAACCGTAGAATTTTTGTTATTATAGTTATTCAGTAATTCTTTTAGGCCATATATACATAGATCAGTGCCATGCTCGGACTTGAACCCAAATTGATTGTCAGCAGACATTACTATCTTTGCAAATTTTGGCAAAAGAATTAGTTCAAAGACCTTAGATAGTGTATTAGCTAGGGCAATAGGTCTATAGTTATCAGAGCTGCCAATTTTTCCAGCTTTGTTCTTAATCACAGGAAGAATAACAACATTCATCAAGGAATCAGGAATAAAACCATGCATAATAAAACCAGTGAAACACAAGGCAAGAAGAGGGGCTACCCTTGAACTTGCAAACTTGAGATGTTCAGCTGAAATAAGATCCATTCCTATAGATTTATTTACAGATAGTTCTTCAATTGCTTGATAGACCTCATGTGACTTGATAGTTTCTGCAGTACTAACCTTGTCAACATGGAAGGGTTCACTCTGAACACAGGTAAATATCTTGCTGTAGTGTTGTTGCCAAAAATCTACAATCATATTTGCCCCAGAGGCACCATCGACAGTGCAAGGGAGAGTGGATTTATTATTTCCTATAGATTTAACCTCTTTCCAAAAGGCTTTTGTGTCCTTTCCTATAAGTTTTTTTGCCAAGGAATCAGCCCTCATGGTTTGCTCATTCCGTCTAATGAAGCGTAATGCATATTTGTATTTTGCATTAGACAGCTTTTTGTGTTCAAATATAGGACCCTGCCTGGGTTTACCTGCTAGAGCCCAATTGGTAGTAGCTTCGCGGGCTTCACTGTGGTATTTAGACACGTATGTGTTCCAACCTGGTTTATTTTTAATCTTTACGTTACTTTTATTATAAGGCAGGCTAGCTCCCAGTAGCGCTTCAGTTATGTCAGAATAAAATTGAGTTATATCGGTTCTATGTCCAAAATTAGAGCAGTTACAGTCTGTACAAGCAACCGCCTCTCTTGGTAGTTTAATTCCACATAACAAATGATCAGTTTGGGCATAGTAATGGTCTATTTGTTCCTCAGATAAAGAAGACCAGTCTATACGTGTCTGAATTTGATTATTGTCCACATTTACAGTTGCAGGTATATAATCAAATCTAATTGCCAGCTCAAAGGGGATGTGGTCAACAGTGGACACATTATATAAGATATTAATGTATACCAAAGCAGCATGAGCATCTGCTGTAGTGATACAATGGTCCAACCAAGACGTAGTATGCCAGGCTTCACTAATATAGGTGTAACTGTCAGCTGGCAAAAATTCTTTACTTGACAGTATTAGATTAGAATCTGTACAAAAATGATTCAGGTGTTTAGCAAACAGTGAATTTTTATCTGAGATGTTTGCATTCATGTCCCCCATAACATAAATACTTTTAGACTTCTCATTTTGCATAAAATAGCTAATATAAGCAAGTTTACTAAGGTATTCTTCTTCGTTATGATGACATTCATATGGAGCATAGACATTTAAAATAATAAATTCTTTGTCATGCTGTTTCACGTGTACTGCAATACACCAGTCCAAATCTAATCTAATGACATTTATCACTGAGTCCAGGCTTTTTTTCCATAATATAGCCACTCCTCCTGGTATCCTTCCTCTTTTAATTCCCAAACTGAAGTCAGTAGAAGATTCTCCAGCACCCAGGAAACTGTCATTAATAGAGTTTAGTCCTTTTAAATCCTGTTTGGCTAAAAAGGTTTCTTGCAAGCATAAGATGTCACATTTCATCAACAACTGGTCGACAACCAGACGGCGAGCTTTATCATCTGCGCTCTGCCCTAAGCGCAGGCCACGACAGTTGTAAGAGATGACTTTAATGTCCATAAATATTTAGGATTTTGTGCTCATGCCAGCAATAGGCTCGCATATATCCATGGAAGGAGGGGTAGCATTTGCACCGATGACAGTTTTGCGGGGCTCAAAAAACCTTCTCACATTAGTTCCGTCAGGCCAAAGCTCTGGGTTGAATTTAGATAAATCTAGAGGATAAATAATTGTCATACCTGCAAACTCAGAAGGGATGAAAAAGGTGACAAACGTTGCGCCAAGCCCCCCCCCCCGGAGAGATTTTGTAATTTTATTAACATGCTTCAGGTAAAAGTCATTTACTAACTTAATTTAATGAGAACATAAATAGGAAAGATTGTGTCAACCAAAAAATTAACAAACAACAACAGCAGCAAGCCAAATACAGCAGAACATTTTAGCACTTTGAGATTTTCATTAATGAAAAGTGTGTTATAAATTAAAATCATTATTATTATTACTAACAGTAAAAACTCATTTCTTAAATGTTTTGCCAGAAAATTTTGAATAAAGTAGATGCCATTTCCTGCATTCTGGTGTATTTTAACAAGTTGTTAAACATCTATGTTCACCTACATGTAAACACTTGATTCAATAACTATTTTAGAGACATCTAACAAAATAAAGTCAGGTCCTGTGGACAGATTAAAAAATTGTTGAAATTATTATTGATCATGCATCAGGATATTTTAGACACCTCATTCAACTAGTTCATATAGACATCATCCTGTTTTTAAACTCACTCCTGTGGCTATCATAATGAAATTAATGTGACAATTTATCACAGTGACTTTAGGGGTGCAATTGACTTTTAATTTGTGAATTTTTATTTAGTTTTATTGGTAACACAACATGCCATTTTACTAAACAATAATGACACTCAACTGCATGTATAAAAATATTAACTTTACCCAATGAACAGGTGACATTTTAATAACCAACAGTAAATTTAGGAGGGGCTTTTTACAGTTTTCTGATTTAGTGATAGACTCATATTAGCATCACTGATTTGAACTATTTTACTTTCCAGACAATGTGCGTTACCTGGGGTCTTTCTCATCTACTACAGCATAAAGAAAAATTTGCTCTTTAACGACTTTTGACTTTAGGAAAAAATACATTTATTAACATATCCCAATATAATTAGGACATACACTAAAAAGATGGTAGTCAAAAAATAAAAAGAGGCGTTCAAAACAGAGCAGAGACACTGACAGGTTTTCTCATTTTGAAACAACAAATGGTTTAATGAAGAGACTTACTGCTGATGTTAGTTTACGACTCATGTTTACGTTGGTTCTCCTGTGTAGTGTCGTCACTTTTCAAAGCACATGTCACGCTCGCGCAGGTTTTTTTTAATTTTTTTTTATGAAGCGTGGTGGAGCTCCCACACTTTAGAGGACTTGGCTCTGCGTCAGTCATTTGTAAAACACCGCCTCTAATCTGTTTTCGCCTCCCCACTCACTCTGTTGAACCAGAGCCCTGAACTCGCGCTTACTTGGCTGCGGCTGAGTTTTTTTTTTTTTTACTTTATTCAGTTCAAAGATTTCGCTGTCGTCCCCGCCCACTATAGTCTGTCTTGAGACTGATTGGCTAAATCTCGCGCTCCAACAAAGATGTTTTATTGTCGACAAGATGTCTCACTGTGTCTTGAAATCCAGTCAGTGGGAAATGATGCATTCTGATGCAGTCACGGGTCTGACCCCCCCCCCCCTTCCTCAAAAACAAAAACTCATCGGATCTACACGAATCACGTAAATGATATATTTTGCTTTGAAAATGGCGATTTTCACCGAAAGGTGACTAGTTTGCAGGTATGAATTATAGATTATGCAATATATTGAACATAATAATTTATAAGAAATAGTCTAATGGACCAATACACTGAATTATAATAATAATAATAATAATAATAATAATAATAATAATAATAATAATAAACTTTATTTGTATAGCACCTTCCTACAATGCCTTGCATTGACCAAGGTGCTTAACAGGATAAAAAGATGAATAAACTGGAACAATAAATCAGTGAAAATAGAATAAAAAACAACAGTAATAAAAGAAGGCAATGGAAATAAAAAATGCTACATACTAAAATACCAAAAGTAATAAAAGTTACACACTGAAAGCTTTTTTGAACAAGTGGGTCTTCAGTCTGGTTTTGAACAGAGTCAGATCAGAGGTGGCACGCAGCTCAAGGGGGAGGCTGTTCCAGGCTTTTGGGCCGGCAACAGAAAAGGACCGGTCTCCCCATTGTTTGTACCTTGAGCGAGGCACCTCCAGCAGGTGTTGACTGGCAGATCGTAAAGCTCTGCTGGGCTGATGGACTTTCAAAAGTTCTGAGATGTACAGAGGTGCAAGTCCATTCAGAGCTTTGAAAACAAACAGGAGCAGCTTGAACTGTATCCTGAACTGAACCGGGAGCCAGTGTAGAGAGGACAGGACAGGAGTGATGTGTTCATATTTTCGTGTGTTGGTCAAAAAGCGCGCGGCAGAGTTCTGTACAAGCTGTAAACGGGAGATGGAGGATTGATTAATACCAACATACAAAGCATTACAATAGTCAAGTCTGGAGGTCACAAAGGCATGGATGGCCTTCTCCAGATCACCACGGCTGAGAAATGACTTGACTTTGGAGAGCAGACGGAGCTGGAAAAAGCTGGTCTTGACAACAGAACTGATCTGTTTATCAAACTTTAAGTTGGAGTCAAGCTGCACTCCAAGATTTCTGACCACCGGGTTGAAGTGGGGGAGGGGAAAACCAACACTGGGACTGGGAAGGATGTTGCTGGTGTCATCAGGTGCACCAAATAAAATGCATTCAGTTTTATCTGTGTTTAGGTGGAGGAAGTTTTGAGAGAGCCAGTGCTTAATGTCATTTAAGCAGTTGACAAGAGTGTTTGAACTGAGTGAGGGGTTGGGAGTGACTGGCAGATAGATTTGTAAATCGTCTGCATACATGTGAAAAGACAGGTTATGACGTGCAATGATTGATCCTAATGGCAGCATGTAAAGAGAAAAGAGGACTGGCCCCAGAATGGATCCCTGTGGTACGCCAGAGGTCAGAGGGGTTGATGAAGAGGAGGACAGATCGCCTATCATGACAGAAAAGGTTCTCCCAGTCAGGTAAGATTTGAACCACTCAAGCACAGCTCCCTGGAGGCCAACCAGCTGAGACAAGCGGTTGATTAGTACCTGATGGTCGACGGTGTCAAAAGCTGCTGAGAGGTCTAACATCACCAGCAGAACAGGGTTTTTTGCATCCAGGGACAGAAGAATGTCATTCTGCACTTTGAGCAGTGCAGATTCAGTACTGTGACGAGCTCGAAAACCTGACTGAAATTTTTCAAACAGGTTGTTGTGCTCAAGAAAAGATTGAAGTTGAGTAAAAACAATCTTTTCCAGGACCTTTGATAGAAATGACAGATGGGAAACTGGTCTGAAATTAGAGAGAGCTGTAGGATCTAGGCCTGGTTTTTTGAGAAGAGGCCTGACCACAGCGTGTTTGAAAGCAGATGGCACATAACCTGAAATTAGACAGCTGTTAATAAATGACAAAACACAAGGACCAATTACATCAAAGGACTGTTTGAATATTTTTGATGGAATGATGTCCAGAGAACAGTTTGTTGGTTTCATCTGCTGAACCACCTTGGTGAGGTTAGGCAGTGAGACCAGGTCAAATTGGTCAAAAACAGCTGTGGTTATTGCAGACGCACATGATTGGACAGTGTTTGATGGGCTGACAATTTTCTGCCTGATAGAGTCTATTTTGTTGACAAAATAGCTCTGAAAGTCATCACAGGTAGACTGAGTGGCAGTTTTCAGAACATTGACAGATGGGTTGATGACAGACTGGAGTGTGTTGAATAGTGTCCTCGACCGATTGGAGCTGGAGGAGATTAAATTGGAGAGGTACTGTGATTTGGCCTGCTTCACAGCATTTTGAGAATCACAGAGAAAGTCTCTCAGTATTCCCTGAGATACATGAAGCCGGTCCCGCTTCCATTTTCACTCTGCTTTTCTGCAACATTTTCGAAGAGCCCGCGTCATTTCGTTGAGCCATGGTGAAGGTCTGTTTCTGGAAGATGCCTGTTTGAGAGGAGCGATAGAGTCCATGATCGTTGTGCAGGTGTGATGGAAGGAGGTGATGAAGTCCTCAGGATGTAGAGAAGGGTCCGGGCTGATAGCAAAGCATAAGTCAGTGCTCTTGAAGGCATCAGTGAACTGACTTTGGGAGGATGGGGTGATGGAGCGGCAGAGATGTGCTGGGAGAACAGCTTTCGATGCAAGAGGGGTGGAAAATTCAAATAATATGGGAAAGTGGTCCGAAATACAGGTGTCCAGGATCTCCACAGCAGATATGTGAAGGTTGTGGGAGATGATTAGGTCCAGTGTATGACCCTGGCTGTGGGTGGCCCCCGAGACAGACTGCGACAGGTTAAAAGAGTCCAGAAGGTCCTGAAACTCATATCCAAGTTGATTACTTGAGCAACAGGTGTGCACGTTGAAATCTCCACAAAAGAGCAGCGAGTCAAATTTTGGCAGCAGGTCAGCCAGTAGTTCTGAAAACTCACTGAGAAATTCTTTATTGTATTGTGGAGGCCGATAAAAGAGGCCACATAGCAGAGGTTTAGGAGATTCCAGCACAAAAACCATTATTTCAAAGCTGTTATAGTTTTTCTGAGGCAACAAACGGCATTTGAACGCCTCATTGAAGACTGCAGCCAGCCCCCCCCCCTCTTCCAGCCCCACGCGGTGCGCTCAGGTGGGAGTAGCCATTTGGAAGGAGTTCAGAGAAGCAGCTGTTGTCTCCTGTTTTCTGCCAGGTTTCAGTAATCAGAAACAGATCCAGACGATGAGTTAAGATCAAATCACTTAATATAAAAGTTTTATTAGTGATCGATCTGGCGTTAAACAGTGCTGCACGTACTGGAACACAGCCAGTTACGTTACTCTCAGCTCGAGCAAGCCGTAACAATAGGCGCCATCTTGGATTCCTGGATATAGCAAAGTCGTGTCTCAGTTGAACTTTTCAAGGTTGTTTTTTTTATTTATTTGTCACATACACCACATGTGGTGGAACAAAACTGTGTACACAGGGTCCCAGTTACATCCAACAAAAGTATTAAAATGTAAAAGAAAAACAGTAATAAGATCTAAGATATGAACTAAGTAAAATGTTAACTAAAAATCACTAAGCACTAGTAGCAAAAAAACAATACGCTGAACAGCAGCACAAACACGAGTCTGTGTGAACAGACGAGCATGAATGAACACAGCAGTGACATGATGTGATTTTTCACAGTGATTATTCTGGTTAGAGATTCACGAGTCTAACAGCCTCAGGGTAGAAGCTGTTCCTCAGTCTAGTGGTTCTACACTTAATGCTCCTTAACCTCCTTCCTGAGGGGAGCGGGAGAAAAAGTGTGTGTGCTGGGTGAGTGGGGTCCTTCATGATGCAGGTGGCCCTCTTCCTGCATCTGGAGGTGTAGATATCTGTGATAGTGGGGAGGCTGACTCCAACATCTTCTGTGCAGCCTTCACCACTCTCTGCAGAGCTTTTCTTTCTGCAGCTGTGCAGCCTCCATGCCACACGTTGATGCTGGAGCACAGGATGCTCTCCACTGCACACCTGTAGAAGGAGGTGAGGACTGAGCTTCCCAGACCAGCTCACCTCAGCCGCCTGAGAAAGTAGAGTCTCTGATGAGCTTTCCTGATCAGGCTGGTAGTGTTGTTGCCCCAGCTGAGTTTGTCATTCAGATGCACCCCAAGTACTTGTAGCTGGACACCACTTCCACCGCAGATTCTCCTATGTTCAGTGGGGGTGGGGGGCTAGGTGTGTTTGTTTCTTCTGAAGTCCATGACCATCTCCTTTGTCTTCTTCACATTGATGTGAAGGTTATTCTCCTTGCACCAGCTCTCCAGGTGTTCCACCTCCTGCCTAACTGACTCATTGCTGTTTGCAAATGCATGGCAGGCACCTATTATTCTACACCTCGGAAGTGTGTCTACATTTCTATCTCCATTAATGCGGCCCGAGCCACAATGTCTACCCCACAAAAGTTATATCAAAACAACTGGCTCAGCCCTGTGTGATGTGTGCTTTTACTTTTATTATCATTTCGAGTTACCATGGCGACGTAATTTGCGAACAAAGACGCAATATATCACCAACTCCAGGAACTAGTTGGTGACTGCCCACTTATTATTGTACACCTGAAAAGCGTATTTTTTTTCAACTTTTATGTGCACCGAACTGCAATGTGGACCCCCACAAAAGTTATATCAAAACAACCAGCCCGGATCCAGGAAGAGTGCTATGACTTTTATTGGCATTCGCAGTTACCATGGTGACATATTTTGCTAACAAAGTTGCCAAATTTCCCATAGGAAATGAATATGAGATAACTCTTTACAGAAACTGAGTAACATATGGAGCCATTTTGGCTCAACAAGCAAGGAAGGCACCTATTATTACCTATTAGTGCCTATTATTATTATTATTATTATTATTATTTAGCAATAATAATTAACATTTATTATTCATGTTAATAATGATACTTAAATATTTATATTTATATTTATATTTGATAGTGATATTAATTATTGATTTTAATATTATAAATTTTGATAATTAATCATTAATATTTAATAACAATGAACAAATTAACAATGTATTAATAATTAATAACATTGATAATTAGTATAGATTATTAATATTTATAATAATTAATATTACTATTTATTATTAACAAGAAATTACTAATAAATAGGCAGTCCACATCAAAGTTTCTCCAGGAACTTTCTAGTATATTTTAACATGTATGTACGTACACATACATACATACATGTATATGTACATTTGTATATGTACATCCGTGTATTGTAATAGAGTACATATAATATAGATCTTCTATCGAAAAGGCTATAAAATCATCTATTTCATTCAGTTTGTAACTTCTCATAAAACATTTCATTTGTTAGCAAGCTAAGCTATAAACACAAAGTTACACTTTTTCTTCAATGAAGCTGAATCCATTAGCTTCCAGAAAACTACAACTAAACATAATCACATTCAACACAAAAGAATAAAAAGATACAAACCTATTATATGCAGTTGATGGTTGGGACTGAAAGCAGCATCTAAGATTTGGCTTCCTCCAGTTTTTTCCTGTTCGAGAGCAGCGCTACTTCCAAAAACCTCCGACATTTCTTCCTCCTCTGCATCCAGGAGCTGTTTGACCTGCTGTCTCCACATCTCTGTTAGCTTTCGTTCATCAACGTTTACCGAGCTGTTACAGCTGAATACAACTTTAAACTACTACGACCAGCAGCACAGAACAAAAGTGTTTATATCAAAGCGAAACATTCACGTACGTAAAAAACAGAACAGCTTCCGTTCACTGCAGTGAGTCATTTCCGTTATCAGCTGGCCTTCAGAATAAGAGCTCAAACGGAACAGAGCAACTTGTATCTATCCACCTTCCATCCATCCATCCATCCATCCATCCATCCATCCATCCATCCATCCATTCATCCATTATCTTTTACCTGCTTCTTCCTTTTTGGGTCATGGACAATTTTAGATTTACCAATTAGCCTAACATGCATGTTTTGGGTCTGTGGGAGAAAACGCATGCACAACATGCAAACTCCACCCAAAAGTCCCATGGTGGACCAGGATTATTGAGCAATCTGATCTTGAGAGACAGCAAAACTCAGTTTTTTTAAATTTAATCTTTGTTGATCAGACATATAAAAAAACATGTGATTTTATTTATACCCCAACATCCAACTGAGCATGTCAGCATTTTTGTTTGTATAAGCACCTTGTTTTTAATTCACTCCTTTTCATTTATTTATTTTAAACATAATTTGTTTAGTCATCTGATGTCCTTGACCATGTTTTTTATTTTTTTATTTTTGTCTTTTGTGGGGCATTACCATTTTAATGTGCCGGTACATATTTTTTTTACACATACTTTTTTCATTCAATCTTTATTTATACAAGTTAGTATCATTGAGTCATGCAGACTCATTTTCAAGAGAGACCAGTTTTAGACAAAACCACAGATAAGGTGGATAAATGCATGTAAAATAAAAGCAAATAAAATAATAAGCAAATAAATATTGTGATATAACAGAAAATAAAATCAAGCTTCATTATGAAACAAGGTAAAATACTAAAAACAGGATTGCACAGATTTTTGCATTGAACTTAATTGTTTTAAATCCCTTAGAAAAGGTCAAAGTTGACAGCTTCAGATTTTTTTGCAAGGTGTTCCAGGTTACAGGAGCAGAATAAGAACAGGTATTTTTGCCAAGTTCAGTCCACACTGAGGGGACGCTGCAAGTAATGATGTCTTCAAAGTGCACGCTGTAGCTGCACTGACGACATGACAAGTAGAAGATGTAAGAAGGCAACAGCCCAAGAAGTGATTTAAAGATGAAAATGTACCAGTGAGAGAGTCTGCGTGAAGCTGATGACCAAGTGACCAATGAATACAGAGTGCAGTGATATGTATGGTAGTTTCAACCATTATGAATCATAGCTCGCCATGATAGACAGCGTTGAACATCTGCAAGTTGCTTGCAGGAGCATTCATATAAATAATGTCATCCTAATCAATGGCTAGAAGTAGCAGCTACAAGACGTTTCCTAGCATTCAGAGTTAAGCTAAATCTATTTCTGAGGACCACAACGTCCTACCGTTCGGTTGTCATTTGTTTTTTAATATACCATGCCTTGTTTAATTATTCATGTTATTTTGTTTTATAATTGAAAATTTTAGTCTTCTGTACAGAAGCAATACACTGCTATCCTTATGTTGTGCTTGACCAAATAAAAAAAAGTATTGTGGTTATTACAATTTATATATATATATATTAATAGATATTTTGCCAGCAGTATTTTTTCTTAATAATTGAGTTTGGGTTCAGTTTTTTTTTTAACAATAATATATGTTTTTACATTTGTTAAAAAAATAGGGTGTGAATGTTTTTTTATTATTTTTTATTTTTTTATTGTCTCTATGTGTCCCTGTGATGGATTGCGATCTGTCCAGGGTGTACCCCGCCTCTCACACAGTGGTGGACATGAGCAACAGCAGCCACTGCGATCTGAAAAGTAAGAAGCAGGTAAAGATAATGGATGGATAATAATGACAATAATAACTTAACTTTATTCATGAAACCATGTAAAACAACCACAGCTGCAACAAAGTGCTTCTATATGTAAAGTCAAGAACATTTAAAATGCATTAAAAGAGAAAAAACTGTTAAAACTGTAAACCCACTAAAACAATAAAAACTGTAGTGCAGATCAGGTCTCAGGGTGTGCCAAAAACCAGAGAATAAAAATACATTTTTAAGAGTTTTGTTATTCTAACATCCTTCTACCTACAACATATACTGTCCATCCTCTGGACATGTCCAAACCATCTCAGTCTGGCCTCTCTAACTTTATCTCCCAGTTGTTCAAACTGTGCTGTACCTCTTATTATCTCATTACTAATCTTATCCATCCTTGTCACTCCTAAAGAGAAACTGAACATCTTCATTTCTGCCACTTCCAGTTCTTTCTCCTGTCTTTTTGTCAATGACACTGTCTCCAGACCATATAACACACTGGTCTCACTGTCTTTTAAACATTTCTGCTGACCTTTGCTGCCACCTTTTGGTCACAAATCACTCCTGAAACTTTTCTCCATCCACTCCACCTGCCTGGACTCTCTTTTTCACCTCTTTACCACACTCCTCATTTTCCTGGACAGTTGACCCTAAGCACTTGAAGTCCTGCACCTTTGTGACCTTTGCTCCTTGTAGCTTCATTTATCCACCTGTCTCCCTCTCATTCACACACATACTCTGTCTAGCTGACTTTCATTCCTCTTCTTTCAAATGCATACCTCCACCTCTCTAAGTTTTTTCCACCTGTTCCCTGCTCTCACCCTGTTCCCTGCTCTCACCACAGATCAAATGTCATCTAACGTCATTCCACAGAGATCCCTGCCCGACCACATCTGTTATGGTGCTTTGCGACCATCTCAACTCAGATTGGTTCCACAATGCAATGCAGCGCACAAATGAAGGGCCTACCCACTACCCATCCCCACTTAGTCCAGTTTATGGGACCACCTTGTTTGTGGCTTCAAGTAAACTGCTCTGAGGTGACGATTGTGACATAACCAGACAGCGGTTGTTAATTGGTCAGTGGAGCTACATCACTTGACCCATGACCTGCCCAGCAAAACTGCAAACTACATCTGAACCTCAATTTCCTTTCTAATGGAGTTGATGGATGGTGCCTCCCAAAAATTAGTATATTTACTGAGAGATATCAGAAATGATGGTGCAGCCGGGTTACACCCAAACTTATAAGCAGTACTGAGATAAACTAAAGAAATTGAAGTCCGATTATAGTGTGATTAGAGACGACACTGTTTGGAGTGGCTTGAAAATAAAGACCAGTTTCAATACTGTAAGTTTTCTGGGATTCTGTCTCTCTGTTCCCTTATGTTTCCAGTTCTGCTCTGTGTTTTCCCTCCCTGTGTTCAGCCTCTGTCTCACCTGTGTCATGTTAATCACCACAGGTGTCTGTCATTGTCCTAATCAGTATGTGTGTGTGTGTGTGTGTGTGTGTGTGTGTGTGTGTTGTGTGTTGTGTGTGTGTGTGTGTGTGTTGTGTGTGTGCTGTGTGTGTGTGTGTGTGTTTTAGTTAGTTTCTGTTGCTATTTATATTTTTATGTTTTCCTGTCCGCTGTGCTTTTTGGTTCTATTGTACAGCACTTTGGTTGGCCTTGTTGCTGTTTTAAGTGCTCTATAAATAAATAGTGTTTCAACTACAGGGTGATCATGCTCTTAAGCCTCCCTGCTAAGGTCTATTCAGGAGTTCTGGAAAGGAGGGTCCATCTGATAGTCGAACCTCAGATTCAGGAGGAGCAGTGATGTTTTCGTCCTGGTCGTGGAACACTGAATCAGCTCTATACCCTCAGCAATGTCCTGGAGGGTGTGTGGGAGTTCGTAAGTAAGTAAGTAAGGTTTATTTCGAGAGCGCTTATCACAGACATAAAATCACAAAGCGCTGTACAATAAAAATCAATGCTAAAATTGTACACAGAATAAAACAAGCATAAAAACTACAAATATCAATCAATAAAGAATACAATAAAATAATAACATTAAAGCCTGAGTGAATAAAAGAGTTTTCAGTTGTTTTTTAAAAATCTCAACAGAGTCAGCAAAACGAAGCTGCAGGGGCAAATTGTTCCACAGCCTGGGGACCACTGATTGAAAGGCCCTGTCCCCTTTAGTATTCAACCACGTATACTGTACGTGGAACATCTAAGAAGTTCTGGGTCTGTGATCGAAGGTCACGGAAAGCAGAGTATTTTGTTAAAAGCTGACAAAGATACACAGGAGCCATTTAAAGCTCTGTACGTGAGCACAAGGACTTTAAAACGGATTCTAAACTCAACTGGGAGCCAGTGAAGTGAATACAGAACTGGAGTGATGTGGCAGTGTTTACTGGATCTAGTGAGAAGTCTGGCAGCTGCATTCTGAATCACTTGTAGGCGTGATACAGAAGACTTGTCCAGGCAGGTAGAAAGGGCATTACAGTAGTCCAGACGTGATGACACAAAAGCATGAATAATTTTCTCTAGTTCAACTCTGGAGACCATAGATCGTATTTTAGAACTGGTTCTTAGATGAAAGAAACAAGAACCAGATATACTACTAATGTGAGACTCAAAACCCAGTGATAATTCAAATGTGACTCCAAGATTTCTTACTTTTGCTTTGGCTGCTGGGCAGAAAGAGGTAATTTTCTGATTGATTTTAGAGTGCCCCTCCCTGGGCTGCCACCTTACCGTGGTGGAGGGGTTTGAGTGTCCCAATGATCCTAGGAGCTATGCTGTCAGGGGCTTCATACCATACCATACCATACCATTTTATTTATAAAGCACTTTAAACAGGAACAAGTCCACACCAAAGTGCTGGACAAACAAACACGCAACAGGCAACACAGACAATGAAGTACAACACGAAAAACATAAAAACATTGCAGAACATAAATCAAACGATCCAATACAAATCAGCTGGCATTGAAAGCAATGGAGTAGTAGTGAGTATGCCCATTCATGCCCCTAGAAGGGTCACCCAAGGCAGACAGGTCCTAGGTGAGGGACCAGACAAAGTGCAGCTCAAAAACCCCTATGATGAGTGAAATAAATGGACTAAGTTTTCCCTCGCCCGGACGCGGGTCACCGGGGCCCCACTCTGGAGCCAGGCCCGGAGGTGGGGCACGCTGGCGAGCGCCTGGTGGCCGGGCTTTTACCCATGGAGCCCGGCCGGGCACAGCCCGAAGAGGAGACGTGGGTCCCCCTTCCCATGGGCTCACCACCTGTGGGAGGGGCCAAAGGGGTCGGGTGCAATGTGAGATGGGTGGTGGCCGAGGGCGGGGACCCTGGCGGTCTGATCCTCGGCTACAGAAGCTGGCCATTGGGACATGGAATGTCACCTCTCTGGTGGGGAAGGAGCCTGAGCTAGTGTGTGAGGTTGAGAGGTTCCGGCTAGAAATAGTCGGACTCACCTCAACGCATGGCTCTGGCTCTGGAACCAGTTTCCTTGAGAGGGGTTGGACACTCTTCCACTCTGGAGTTGCCCCTGGTGAGAGGCGCCGAGCAGGAGTGGGCATACTGGTTGCCCCCCATCTTGGTGCCTGTACGTTGGGGTTCACCCCGGTGAACGAGAGGGTAGCCTCCCTTCGCCTACGTGTGGGGGGACGGGCTCTGACTGTTGTTTGTGCCTATGCACCAAACGGCAGCTCAGACTACCCACCCTTTTTGGAGTCCTTGGAGGGGGTATTGGAGAGTGCGCCTCCTGGGGACTCCCTTGTTCTACTGGGGGACTTCAACGCTCACGTGGGCAATGACAGTGAGACCTGGAGGGGTGTGGTTGGGAGGAACGGCCCCCCTGATCTGAACCAGAGTGGTGTTCTGTTATTGGACTTCTGTGCTCGTCATGGATTGTCCATAACGAACACAATGTTTAAGCATAAGCAGTGCTGGACTGGCCATCGGGCACACCGGGCAAATTCCCGCTGGGCCGTCGGTGATTTATGGGCTTTATGGGCCGCCCGGGCGGTCCTGTCACTCATGAACCAAAAAAATAAATTATAGCTATTTTTTTTTGTCAATCGTGAAGAGTCCTGAACTCTTATAGACGTGCTCCAAGGAGAGAGAGAGTATTCGTATAAAAAAGAATTTATTATGACGGACATAAGGGTTACAATCTAATCAGAGTACAGACATAAAATACATTTATATGCATATAAATAGGAGCAGAATAATACAGAACCTTCCTCCGTGGTGTTCCCTCAAAAGTGCTCAGCTCCGTGATAGTGTGTTCTTCTGATATTTGCATCTTGTCGTGTTCCAATTGGATGTTTTAAGATTAGACTAGCTGCTTCTAGCTCGTTACCATGGTGTTCAAGGTTGCTGCACTGACCTTATCTTGTGCAGTTTGAAAACTCTTAGTTTGCTGTGTTATTAGTAGAATTTTAGCAGACTGTGGGCAACTACACTAATTGATCGGTAATGATTCCTAGCTGTGTGTGTGTCATTAATCTAATATGTAAATGTGTCTCTATATGTGAGCTCTAATATGTATGAAGATTCAATTAATGTTGTGTTCTCTTAAAGTTATCATTAGTGTCATATGTTGTTTCACAGAGTGTATCTGTAATGTTACGTGTCAACCCGAAGTAGTAAATGTATTACCTGCACTGGATGAGAAGAAACTACTTGATTTAGTTTATGGTTATATGAACATTTGGGCTCCTAAGCTGAATGAAATAGTAAACCATGTAATTCGTGTTTGTCTAAAGTCCAGAGAGAATAGTTTAATCAAACAGTAACATTTCCTGAGCATATGAAATCAGTAAAAGGTGTATAAAACAGTGTCATAACCCTTCAATCGCGACGGCCGATTGGTTGATTTTCTTGAACGACATCGAGCTAATCCAATGAAATCTCTCAGCACGCTTCCGACCAGCCCCTCCCCTTTACTCGCATCAAGCTGCTGCGGCTGTGTGAAACCTGACACCAGCGTGCCTGACAGAAACTGGACTGAGGTGCTCACACGGAGCTGAGGAAAAGTTCCTCCTACTGCAGCTGAGAGGAGGACGAGTGATCATCAAGGAGTGACGTGACGTCTGCTCTATGCGACCTGAGTTTCAGCACGGCATCCTTGCAGCACGCGTTAGCATTATTAGCATGTTGTTGCGGTCTCCTGTTTTCTTGTTAAAGACCAGCGCAAATTCAAAAGCTGTGCATGGACGCTGCTTCACAAGATCTGAAACAGCCAGCAACACGTCACTTGAACGGACTAACCACATCATCCGAACGTGAACGAAGAAAACAGCTTGTAAACACCGATCACAGCAGCTGCTACTTTTATCAGGTAATTCAAATCATTCCAGATCAATAACACAAATTGTAGGAGTTTTTAATGATCTCTGAATCATGTCTGAAATGTTGTTGATGTGCAGGCTTTACTTAACGCTGCTAAGACGTCTTCCATCACGTCAACACTTCAGCACTTTATGAAAAAACTCAGACTGATAGTGTCAGCATGTCCTGGAGCCCTGATGATGAGAGATGATGAGAGATTCAACCACCTCAACTGCTCAAAAAGAGGTATTGTTCTTTTACGATTACTGTACTATTACCTTTTTAATTTAAAATTATAATCTTATTAACTTTTTTTAACTTGTCTGGGCCTCTGGACATTCAAAAAACAAAACAAAACAATTGTAGAAACGTTTCATCTTTCATCAGAAAGACTTCCTCAGTCTGAGGTGCTGTATTCAGCTCAGTCTTATAAATATCACCCTCTCACTGTGGAAACTCTGGAACAACCTGCCCCCCAACATTAGACAGGCCTCCTCCCTTCACATGTTCAAATCCCTGCTAAAAAAATCATCTTTTCTCTATTATTTCAAACTGTGTGAGCTGACGTAGTGTATATATATTTTTTTACTGTGTTTTCATTTTAATATTGTTCTTATACATTTTTATTATACTTTTACCGCTGTTAATATCATAATTTTTACCATTGGTGTGTGATACTGTTCTGTACATTTTTAAACCTCTTTTGTGTTGTGTGTGTGAAGCACCTTGATAACAGTTTATCTGTTTTAACTGTGCTATATAAATAAAATAGACTTGACTTGACTCACAGTGGATCAACCAGTTTGTTGATGACAGCTGAAACCAGCTGCTCACATGAGCAAGGAGGACCATCAGCCTAACAATGGATCATTAGCACCCTGATGGTTGTTTGCTATTCACAGAGGGCTGAGTGATACTAGCAACAACAGCATTGTAAGAGGGGGACAGTTGAACCCGGAGGCCTCCACCTCTGTTTAATGATGGACGGTTTCTTTTCACAAAGATGACCTCCTTTACTCCTCTCTCAAACCATCGTTCCTCTCTATCAAGGATGTGAACATCTTCATCCCTGAAAGAGTTGGCCTATACAAACGTATTGTTCACTTGAAACATTTTCAAAATAATCATTTTATAAGTCTTTTTTGTAAACATATTATTTGTTTAGTGAAGTAAAGACACTATTTTTTATATAAAGCAAGTATTTCTTTATTCATTCAACCTTCATTTATGATATTGAAATCAAGAAATACCTTATTTTTTATCAAAAGTATTTATGTTTAATAAAGTCAAGAAAGACCATTATGTTTTTTGAATATTTTTAATTGGTAATTATTTTATTAAAACATTTAAATTTTTTATGTATTGTGACAGAGGGTTCTTGTTAGCAGCTGCTGAAAGTAACTAATAAAGTAACTTAGTAATCTAACTTAGTTACTTTCTAAATCAAGTAATCAGTAACTTAACTAAGTTACTTTTCCCAAGGACTAATCAGTAACTTAACTAAGTTACTTTTTCAATGTAACTATGCCATCACTGTAGGGCCACTCTGCTCAAAATGCCCGGGCCGATTTTTTGTCCCAGTCCAGCCCTGAGCATAAGGGTGTCCATATGTGCTCTTGGCACCAGGACACCCTAGGACGCAGTTCGATGATCGACTTTGTTGTCGTCTCATCTGATCTGCGGCCGCATGTCTTGGACACTCGGGTGAAGAGAGGGGCGGAGCTGTCAACTGACCACTACCTGGTGGTGAGTTGGCTCCGATGGTGGGGGAGGATGCCGGTCAGACCTGGCAGACCCAAACGTATTGTGAGGGTCTGCTGGGAACGTCTGGCAGAGTCTCCCGTAAGACGGAGCTTTAACTCCCACCTCCGGGAGAGCTTTGAACACGTTCCGAGGGAGGCGGGGGACATGGAGTCCGAGTGGGCCGTGTTCCGCGCCTCTATTGTCGAGGCAGCTTATCGGAGCTGTGGCCGCAAGGTTGTTGGTGCCTGTCGTGGTGGCAACCCTCGAACCCGGTGGTGGACACCGGCAGTGAGGGATGCTGTCAGGCTGAAGAAGGAGTCCTATTGGGCCTTTTTGGCTTGTGGGACCCCGGAAGCAGCTGATAGGTACCGGCAGTCCAAGCGGCATGCGGCTCGGGTGGTTGCTGAGGCAAAAACTCGGGCGTGGGAGGAGTTCGGAGAGGCCATGGAGAATGACTTCCGTACGGCTTCGAGGCGATTCTGGTCCACCATCCGGCGTCTCAGGGGGGGAAAGAGGTACGAGACCAACACCATTTATGGTGGAGGTGGCGTGCTGCTGACCTCAACTCGGGATGTTGTGAGTCGGTGGGCGGAATACTTCGAAGACCTCCTCAATCCTACTGGCACGTCTTCCACTGAGGAAGCAGAGCCTGGGGACTTTGGGTCGGGTTCTCCGATCTCTGGTGCTGAGGTCGCCGAGGTGGTTAAAAAGCTCCGCGGTGGCAAGGCTCCGGGGGTGGATGAGATTCGCCCGGAGTTCCTTAGGGCTCTGGATGTTGTAGGGTTGTGTTGGCTTACGCGACTCTGCAATATCGCGTGGACATCGGGGGCAGTTCCCTTGGATTGGCAGACTGGGGTGGTGGTTCCCCTATTCAAAAAGGGGGACCGTAGGGTGTGTTCCAACTATAGGGGGATCACACTCTTAAGCCTCCCTGGTAAGGTCTATTCAGGGGTTCTGGAGAGGAGGGTCCGTCGGATAGTCGAACCTCGGATTCAGGAGGAGCAGTGTGGTTTTCGTCCTGGTCGTGGAACACTGGACCAGCTCTACACCCTCAACAGGGTCCTGGAGGGTGCGTGGGAGTTTGCCCAACCAGTTTACATGTGCTTTGTGGACTTGGAGAAGGCATTCGACCGCGTCCCTCGGGGGGTTCTGTGGGGGGTACTCCGGGAGTATGGGGTACCAGGCCCTTTGATAAGGGCTGTTAGGTCCCTGTACGACCGGTGTCAGAGCTTGGTCCGCATTGCCGGCAGTAAGTCAGGCTCGTTTCCGGTGAGAGTTGGACTCCGCCAAGGTTGCCCTTTGTCACCGATTCTGTTCATAACTTTTATGGACAGAATTTCTAGGCGCAGCCAAGGTGTTGAGAGGATCCGTTTTGGTGACCTTAGAATCGCTTCTCTGTTTTTTGCAGATGATGTGGTCCTACTGGCTTCATCAGTTCGTGATTTACAACTTTCACTGGAGCGGTTTGCAGCCGAGTGTGATGCGGCCGGGATGAGGATCAGTTCCTCCAAATCCGAGGCCATGGTCTTGAGCCGGAAAAGGGTAGCATGCCCTCTCCGGGTCGGGGAGGAGGTCCTGCCCCAAGTGGAGGAGTTTAAGTATCTCGGGATCTTGTTCACGAATGAGGGAAAACTGGAGCGTGAGATCGATAGGCGGATAGGTGCAGCGTCCGCAGTGAAGCGGGCGCTGTACCGGTCTGTCGTGGTGAAGAGAGAGCTGAGTCAAAAGGCAAAGCTCTCAATTTACCGATCGATCTACGTTCTTACCCTCATCTATGGTCATGAGCTTTGGGTTGTGACCGAAAGAACAAGATCACGGATACAGGCGGCCGAAATGAGTTTTCTCCGCAGGGTGTCTGAGCTCTCCCTTAGAGATAGGGTGAGAATCTCGGTCATTTGGGAGGGACAGAGTAGAGCCATTGCTTCTCCACATCGAGAGGAGCCAGTTGAGGTGGCTCGGGCATCTGGTTAGGATGCCTCCTGGACGCCTCCCTGGTGAGGTGTTCCGGGCATGTCCCACCGGGAGGAGGCCCAGAGGAAGACCCAGGACGCGCTGGAGGGACTATGTTTCTCGGCTGGCCTGGGAACGCCTTGGGATTCCCCCGGAGGAGCTGCTCCAAGTGGCTGGGGAGAGGGAAGTCTGGGCCTCCCTACTTAGGCTGCTACCCCCGCGACCCGACCCCGGATAAGCGGAAGAAGATGGATGGATGGATGGATGGATTTTAGAGTGAAGGTGACTGGGAGCAGAAATCAAAGTCTCTGTCTTACTTGTGTTTAAAACCAAAAAGTTACTGGCGAGCCAGTCACTTATGCGGGACAAGCATTGGACAAGGATGGATAACATGTCCAGCTGGTGTGGTTTAAACGAAAAAAAAAAAACTGAATATCATCAGCATAAATGTGATAGGAAATATCAGAAAAGGATTGAATAATGCTGGCGAGTGGGATATTATAAAAGTTAAAAAAAGCAGACCCAGAACCGAACCTTGAGGCACCCCACAATTTAAGGGGGCATAGTCAGTCTGTCTGACAGAGTCACCTGTCTGTCTTGATGCAGAAAGTTCTGTGCGAGAGGTATGATGTGAGCCAGTCCAAAGCTGATCCAGAAATACCAGCCAGAACTTGCAGCCTGTTTAATAAGATTGCATGGTCAACACAGTATCAAAGGTAGCACTAAGATCCAACAGGACCAACACAGAGCATTTTCCATCATCAGTAGCCATTAACAGATCGTTGTGAATGTAGCCGGACGGGAGTTGATAAAATAGGGAACTTTAGTTTAAAAAATAAATAATCTAGTTTAAAAAATAAATAATCTATTTTTAATAAAAGAAAGTGAATTTGGTTAAAAACTTTACTAAAAAAATTACCCTTAAGGCACGTAGACCCGTTGCAGAGGAGGCTTGAGACAGATTCACACAGTGCTGGCACCAATTAAATTGCACAATTGTTTAATTACCGTATTCTTCGGTGTATAATACGCTCCGGTGTATAATACGCTTTGTCATATTTTTGGAAATAAATCAGAAAAACCCTTAGATAATACGCTTCGGTGTATAATACGCGCTGCCGTGACAGTCTTTTTTATGGCCACTAGATGGCGCCAAACCCATTGAAACTGTAGTGATACAACCGTGACCTCAGAAACATTTCTCTGATCACTCTCAGTAATGAACTTTTTGGGAGTTATTCCTGAAGGGACAGTAATACTTTTATTACTTTTAATTTGAATCAAACATTACAAATTGTCAGAAAGATAAAGTGTTAGTTTCAGATGTCAGCATTTTATGATAAAAACTGATCTTAACACTACACACAACACTGTTAACCTGTTGGTTTGGTTAAAACAACGTCATTAATGTGTCACATATGGGACCTATGTTAATGATAATAGCAAAAACAGATATTATTCATCTGATTATTAATTAGGACAAAAACAAGTCTCTTCTGAGGAGATTGTCCTGAGCTCAAACTAAAACGAGATAAACAGTGTCACTGAATCTTCACTGCAGGTTTGAGAAGAGAAATCCTTCATGAATAACATTTTGGAATAACATTTGCTATTCAGCATGAATTTAAACAGTTTGAATAAACAGACTACAGGGCGCATTAGCGCCCATAGCGGCCGAAACTGGTACTGCACCATTTTTGGCCAAAATGAAAAACGGCGAATCAGAGCTAAAAATGGGTCTAAAAATATGGGAAAAAATCCATAGATAATACGCTTCGGTGTATAATACGCAGGATATTCAAATGAGCAAAAAAAGTGTGTATTATACACCGGAGAATACGGTAAATACTAAACAGTGACAGTTTTAAAAGGCAGTTCTTGCTCAGTTAAAAGTGCAATTCATATCAGTATAAACAGGAAGAAAATCATATATATACACACACACACACACGACAACAGTCCAAAGTCCACCCTGGTCTCATCTGTAGCTCCGGAAGAGACGCCACTTCAGCCGACACCCGTTCAGTTAGTTGAGCTGGACATTGGTCCAGTTCAGCCCGCAGGACGCTCCACGCACGCCGTCCAGACAGCGAACATCAACACAGGACCAGTCGGCAGTCGAACGACCCAGATGGAGGGCAGCACCAGTCGGGACCATCCGGACAGCAGCAAACACACCGCAAGGACAAACAGCAGGGACTAAAACAATAAATATTTAACATTAAAATCTAAAAAGTATAAAACAGAGAGATAAACTGGTGCTTACTCACCACCAAGTTTCACCTCTAGCAAGAGGGAAACATGAAGCTTGTCAGTGGTCGCAAGAACAATAGATCATTGCGACCATGCACCCATTTGTGTGACACTGCCATCAGACACCAAGGTCTGTCCCGGAAGGCAGATGGCATATAATTAACCCTGAGGGCTGGGCCCGTTTTATACAGGAAGCCCAGCCCCAGACCCACCAATCACATTGCAGCACCTGTATGGTGCATTCAGTGGCCGCAGGACATCCTGCCACATTCACCCCCGCAAACTGAATCGACGTCCCGTCGATCCAGCCTGCCACCAGGGTCAAAATGCAACGGACCTGGTACTCCAAACCCCGAGAGCCACTCCGTAACCAGCGCCACAGTAGAGGCATGCTGGTCTAGTTGGAGTGGCCCACGTGAATCCAGAGAACACCACTCCGCACCCAGGACCTGCACCACAGTGGAGGCACGATGGTCCCTATTTTAAAAAAAATAAAAAAATTACAAGCTTAAAAACAGGTGAACCACTGCTGTTTGTCCTTTTCACATGCATACACATAATAAAAACAAAATCTTTCCTGCTATATCACAATACAAAAATACAAACACAGTGCAGTAAAAGAGTCCCAGCCTCAAACTGTAAAACCCTACCAACAACGCCAAATGTAGCCGGACGGGAGTTGATAAAATAGGGAACTTTAGTTTAAAAAATAAATAATCTAGTTTAAAAAATAAATAATCTATTTTTAATAAAAGAAAGTGAATTTGGTTAAAAACTTTACTAAAAAAATTACCCTTAAGGCACGTAGACCCGTTGCAGAGGAGGCTTGAGACAGATTCACACACTGATGGCACCAATTAAATTGCACAATTGTTTAATTAAATACTAAACAGTGACAGTTTTAAAAGGCAGTTCTTGCTCAGTTAAACGTGCAATTCATATCAGTATAAACAGGAAGAAAATCATATATATACACACACACACACGACAACAGTCCAAAGTCCACCCTGGTCTCATCTGTAGCTCCGGAAGAGACGCCACTTCAGCCGACACCCGTTCAGTTAGTTGAGCTGGACATTGGTCCAGTTCAGCCCGCAGGACGCTCCACGCACGCCGTCCAGACAGCGAACACCAACACAGGACTAGTCGGCAGTCGAACGACCCAGATGGAGGGCAGCACCAGTCGGGACCATCCGGACAGCAGCAAACACACCGCAAGGACAAACAGCAGGGACTAAAACAATAAATATTTAACATTAAAATCTAAAAAGTATAAAACAGAGAGATAAACTGGTGCTTACTCACCACCAAGTTTCACCTCTAGCAAGAGGGAAACATGAAGCTTGTCAGTGGTCGCAAGAACAATAGATCATTGCGACCATGCACCCATTTGTGTGACACTGCCATCAGACACCAAGGTCTGTCCCGGAAGGCAGATGACATATAATTAACCCTGAGGGCTGGGCCCGTTTTATACAGTAAGCCCAGCCCCAGACCCACCAATCACATTGCAGCACCTGTATGGTGCATTCAGTGGCCGTAGGACATCCTGCCACATGAACTTTTAAAAGAACACCCTGATGCATGCTCAATAATCCAGGTAGAAAAATCTAAAAAAAAGCTAAGTCTGGTCCTCTGGACATTACAAAAAAACAAAACAAAACAAAAAATTGTAGAAACGTTTCGTTTTTCGTCCGAAAGACTTCCTCAGTCTGAGGTGCTGTATTCAGCTCAGTCTTATAAATAGCACCCTCTCACAGTGGATCAACCAGTTGGCTGATGACAGCCGAAACCAGCTGCTCACATGATCAAGGAGGACCATCAGCCTAACAATGGATCGTTAGCACCCTGATGGTTGTTTGCTATTCACAGAGGGCTGAGTGATACTAGCAATAACAGCATTGTAAGAGGGGGACAGTTGAACCCGGAGACCTCCACCCTTGTTTAATGATGGACGGTTTCTTTTCACAAAGATGGCCTCATTTACTCCTCTCTCAAACCATCGTTCCTCATTGTTGTTTTTTTCAATGTCCAAAGGACCAGACTTAGCTTTTTTAGATTTTAAAAGAGCAGTTTCAGTGGAATGGTGTTTTAGAAAACCAGACTGAAGTGGATCAGAACTCTGTAACTGACAGAACCAGGATTTGAGTTGGGTTTCTACAACTTTTTCAACTTGTCCAACCAGTCTACATGTGATTTGTGGACTTGGAGAAGGCTGCTTGGACTCGGGTGTCCTGTCCTGTCGGCGGGGCGCGGGGTGGGCCGGATCTTGGATGTCTGCTACTCTCCACCCCAGAATGAATGGGCCTACCTCCTGGGTTTGGATGTGGGCTGCCCCATGTAGGGGGCAGGTACATGTCTTGGACCTGGGGGGTATAGAGTGTGCATCGGGATTATGAATGGAGCGTGTCGTTATTGTTTGTCTTTCTGTGACTGAGGGTGAGGGTGGGTCTGAATGAGTGTGTCTGTGTATGAATGTTTAAGTGTCAGGCTGGGACTTGGACTGCCCCCTCTCTGATACTTCTGAGGCTACCTAGTGTTGCGCTCCTGCCACGTGGCCCCCTGGTGGGTGTTCCTCTGCCTGCAGGCGTGCTTGGGGCCCTCACTATCTGGGGCTGGGCGCTTGGGCGTTTGTCGGCTCGGCCTGGTGGCTGCCTGGTGGGGCTCGGGTCCTCTGGTCCTGTCGGGTCTGGACCTGAGGGATGGGCGTCCCCGGTGCCCGAGCCTCGGTGACCGGCCCTGGGGCTACGTCGGTGCAGCGGGCTCCGGCGGGGGCCTGTGTATTTGTCGCTGTTGACCCCGGGGGGTCATTGTGTGTGGTCCCTGGTGGGGTTCGTCCGGTTCTTCCCCTTGGTCGGATCTGGGGAGTGGACGAGTGGCTCGTCCTGTTCGGGTGGTCCTGGGGACTCTGGGCTCGGGGTCCTTCCTGGGGTCTTGGGCTTTGATCGCCCTTTCGTCTGTCTCGGGCTTTGGGGGGACGGATCTCTGATGCTTCACAATCGCTACTAAATGTTCTATTGGAGGAACCTTATTCACTTATGCATGCTCACAACCACACACAAATGGATGCAGGGATGTATATGTAGATATATGTAGATGGGTATATAAATGAATATAAATATATATGTATGTATACTGTATATATATTTGTAGGTATGGGTATGTTTATATATAGAAATCTAATGCAAGGTCATGAATATTATCAGTCTTTATGCTTGTATGTTTCGTTGCTGTGTTCTGTCATGTGCTTTGCAGGATTGTGGACGGAGGTTTGGTGTGTTTGCCTTGTGCTCTTTTTGTGGATAATTGTTGTACTGTTGTCTCACTTTCTCTTTTCTTTCTTTCTCTCTATTAAAAAAATACATATTGGAGTGAGAGGATGGCTATAAGGTGTGAAGGGAGGCCATCTATAAATGGAGAAAAAATAAATAAAAGGTCCTTGTACGACTGGTGTCAGAGCTTGGTCCGCATTGCCAGCATTAAGTTGGGCTCGTGTACAGTGAGAGTTGGACTCCGCCAAGGTTGCCCTTTTTTTATCGATTCTGTTCATAACTTTTATGGACAGAATTTCTAGGTGCAGACAAGATGTTGAGGTGATCCGTTTTGGTGACCTTAGGATCACTTCTGTTTTTTGCAGATGATGTGGTCCTTTTGGCTTCATCAGATCGTGATCTACAGCTTTCGCTGGAGCGGTTCACAGCTGAGTGTGACGCGGCCGGCATGAGGATCAGTTCCTCTAAATCTGAGGCCATGGTCTTGAGCCGGAAAAGGGTATAGTGTCCTCGCTGGGTCGGGGAAGAGGTCCTGTCCCAAGTGCAGGAGTTTAAGTATCTTGGGATCTTGTTCATGAATGAGGGAAAAATGGAGCATGAGATAGATAGGTGGCTAGGCGCAGGGTCGGCAGTGAAGCGGGCGCTGTACCGGTCTGTTGTGGTGAAGAGAGAGCTGAGTCAAAAGGCAAAGCTCTCAATTTACCAGTCGATCTACGTTCTTACCCTCATCTATGGTCATGAGCTTTGGGTTGTGACCGAAAGAACAAGATCACGGATACAGGCGGCCGAAATGAGTTTTCTCCACAGGGTGTCTGAGCTCTCCCTTAGAGATAGGGTGAGAATCTCGGTCATTTGGGAGGGACAGAGTAGAGCCATTGCTTCTCCACATCGAGAGGAGCCAGTTGAGGTGGCTCGGGCATCTGGTTAGAATACCTCCTGGACGCCTCCCTGGTGAGGTGTTCCGGGCATGTCTAAACCGGGAGGAGACCCAGAAGAACAGCCAGGACATGCTGGAGGGATTATGCTTCTCGGCTGGCCTGGGAATGCCATGGGATTCCCCGGAGAAGCTGGCCCAAGTGGCTGGAGAGAGGGAAGTCTGGGCCTCCCTACTGCCCCCGCAACCTGACCCTGGGTAAACGGAAGAAAATGGACAGATGGATGGATGGTTTTGAAATGTGACTCAATGTGAATAATACTCAAACATTTCTCTCAAATTTTACTTTTTTTTTTTACTGGAAGCTTCTTTATTAATGTTTGAAATGCATGAAGGAGTTCCGACACAGAAGCAGTTGCGCGCACGGCCTGTAGAGCTGTCTGGAGGCGCTCCTGTGTGTAAAAAGTGCACTGTCTGCTGGGCGCACAGCTGAAGGTGGATGAAGATTCTCATTGCCGTGGGACATGCAATCCGCAACTCTACTTAGCTGAAATGTGTGCACGAGCTGGTGCGCATAATGTGGCTGGAACATCCACTCTACAGACTGAGCAACGTCTCCCCTTGTATTTTGAATAAATATAATCAAAATAAAAATGTGCAATGACTCTGGACTTTTAGGGGCGGAGATTTGTGTTGCCAGATCTGAGCAAATGAAACACAGACCGTCAAAATGAGAACATTCCCGGAACTTGTTCTGGCTCAAATTAACCACTGAGCCAGACTTACTGGAGTAATGCCTCATTACTGAGGATGAGGCCCAAATACATCAATAGATCCATCTCCTGCTTCATACCATCACTTGTGAACAAGACACTAAAATATGTAAACTCCTCAACATGAGGCAAAGTCTCCTCATAGTGGTTCTGTAAAGTAGTTCATCTTTATATAACACTATTTTCCCTTTTTTTAGAACATTGCCATTTCTATCTGTACCAATCTTAACCTGCCACATAATGTATTCTTTGCAGCCTAATCCCTGTCTTATCAGCTGATACAAGTTGTTCTCTCCCCACTTGTGCTGCTTTGCCTTTGGCAAGTGTGGCTCCACTCCACTCAGTTCTCCTTGTTTATTCCCAGTTGTAAGGGATTTGCCACTACAGTGGAGGTTGACTTCAGTGTAATGTATGTGGTATCGGAACTGGTCTTTTTGTATTTGAGCCACTCCGCTCATTGTGGTCTTTAATTATCCTATAATCTGACTTCAGTTTCTTTAGCTTATCTCGGCACTGCTTATAAGTCCGGGTGTAGCCATGCTGTGCCATCATCTCCATTATCTCTCAATAAATGCGCTCATTTCTTGTGACGCCGTCCGTCAACACGAGGAAGTGGAGGTTCAGACGTTGTTTTGCAGTTTTGCTGGGCGAGTCATCTAGTGATGTAGCGTCGCTTGCCAATCAATGGCTGCTGTCAGCTTGCATTAAAATTGGTCCCTCGGAGCAGTGGCGGTCCTAGCCTATTTGGTGCCCTGGGCGAGCAACCCCCTCCCCGGGCAAGGTTGCCAGTGGGGGTCCTCTCCCAGAAAATTTTGAATGAAATAGATGCCATTTCCCAGAGATGGGGACTCGAGTTGGGGACTCGGACTCGAGTCGCACTTAAGTCGCAAAAACAGAGACTTTAGACTCGACTCGGACTTGCATTCAAAAGACTTCCAACTCGACTCGGACTCGCCATTTGAGACTCGTGAATAGGGTTGGGCATAGAGAATCGTTCGGAACCGGGACTAACTGTCCGGTTTTCCCGAAATCGTTCAAAATATTAATTTGCGATTCCAATGTTCGATGCTAGTTGTTAGCCGACCGGAAGTAGCCGCCGCCGAAAACCAACGAAGAAGAATCCACCGGAAGTGTGCCTCCGGGATCGAAAGTGTACTAATTAATAAAATGACTAGTCAGGTCAGTGCAACACTTGCAATAATTTTCTATCATGCAAAGGAGGATGGAGAAGTAAAACAGTGTCCCATCTTTGACGCGCTCCACCAGATTATTTTCGCTTCGTATCCGACCGGAAGTACAGAGTGGTCCGTCTGCAAAACGCTCCGCCGATTTTTTCGCTAATCGCTACCTCTTCGGCTCCATCAGGTAAATAAATAAACTATAAACTAGTCTCATACCAACATTAAGGCAGCTAACAAGTTATACTCCGCTTAAAGCGGTAAGTCAGCTCAAATACAAACACGATGCTAACGTTAGCTCGTTTTTTTTTCTTAGACAAACGACCTGAAATGGCTTCACAGTGTTCACCAGTGACTGTCCAAGGTAAATACGTCAGTGTAACCGAGTGCCACAAAACAGTTACAGCATATGTTGTGAAAAGGTTGCATCCCTTTTCAGATGTGGATTCAATTCAACCATGGATTGCACTTACATTGCACTCAAATCCAACACTTATTAACATTCTTAATTCATTTAAAGTTCTCTGTGTCTTTTAAAATGTTTTAATGTCTCTAGTTTTCATTATTATATAATTTCTGTTTATGTTCTCTTTCATTCCATTATGAGTGAATGTCACAGTTTGAAGAATTATTGAATAGGTTAGTTAGGCAATAACAACAGAGCTAATAATTGTATACATTCTCAGTCTTAAAAATGATTTAATAATCTCTTTTTACTGATAATACTGATAAACCTGTTGTTTGTTTAGGAACTTCCTGCAGTCTGTCCAGAAAGTCTCCACTGGAGGAACTTTTTGCTGAGGAAGAGGCACAACATAATTTCACAGCTCCATGTCCATGAAGAAACAAATGGAGAGAGGGCTGCAGATACCAGGACATCCCACCAGCTGTTCTGTCTGAAGATCCTGCTGCTGGTGGTGGAACCAGGTTAGCCCATCAGTGGGAGCTCAGTAACATGACTGCAGCATCAGACACTGGACAATATTATATGTATAATAATAATAATACTGTATATGTTGGTGAGTCCTCCATGTTGGCTCTAATCTGCCCTGTGAGAAATTCATAGTAAGTAGTCATCCTGAAATAACTCTGGCTAACTACTGTAGCTTTTTTATAACATGGAGTTAAACTCAAAGCAGTCTCCTCAGATAAATAGTGTTACCATTATTTTTATATTAAAGTTTCTGTTAACTTATTATTTTTATATTAAAGTTTCTGTTAACTTATTATTTTTATATTTGATTGTTTCTGTTCTATGCCCTGAGACAACTTGTGACTTAGAGCTATACAGTATAAATAAACTGAACTGAATTGAGGAGAGACATTTAATGTAATGTTTTGGCCTCTACATTCAGATAAAAATAAGCTGTAACGTGTAGTCACTGCCTAAAAGGTCTGCTACAAACAAGCTTAGCGTCAGTGTGTTAACCTAATGTTAAACAGGATATTTTTAAAAGGAGAGACATTTAATGTCCATAGTTTGCGAATGAATAGCATACATTCATTCACGGTGTCACTCAAATATTAGGGACTTGACTTGGACTTGAGATCAATGACTTGAGACTTGACTTGGACTTGAGATCAGAGACTTGAGACTTGACTTGGACTTGAGATCAGAGACTTGACTTGGACTTGCAAAAAATGACTTGTGAGCATCTCTGCCATTTCCTGCATTCTGGTGTATTTTAATGGGTTGTTCAACATCTCATTTTACCTACATATATAAACTATTCAATAACTATTTTAGAGTTAATGGCAGAACAAAAAGTAGCCTGAGACAAACATGTAGCATTAACACATTATGAACATTATTCAAGATTGTTTCTATAAGTACATTATCAAATTTTTTACAAAGTATGCTAGCAATAACAGCATTGTAAGAGGGGGGCAGTTGAACCCGGAGGCCTCCACCTCTGTTTAATGATGTATGGTTTCTTTTCACAAAGATGGCCTCCTTTACTCCTCTCTCAAACCATCGTTCCTATCAAGGAGGAAAGATGACTGAGTTTGTCACAGCTCCTCAGACTGAAGAAGTATTTTTGTTATAAAGAAGAATCTGTCCAGAGGACTACATTTATTGATCCTGCATCACGACAATAATCTGTAAAGCTTTAGTACATTTGATATGGAAAACACATTTTGACTTAACCAACTAATATATTTTCAATGGCAAAATATTGAGGTTTATTTCACATTACGTTCATAACATTCCCTTTCATTGCTTTATGTATTTATTATCTTACTTTTAATGATAAAAATATAACGAGCCACTACAGTACTGTCGTTTAGAAAGTATTTATATTGGAACTAATGCTTGTTTGTTCACACACATTTACAACAACTCACCTGTTCCTACTGACAGGAACAATCCCCTCATAACTCCTGGCTCTGCTCCTGACACTAAATCACATTTTAAAAATTGTCATAACTCAACACAAATCTCCCTTTTACAAAGCCTTATGATCAATTCAAGCCAGTTTCATTAAAGGGTTGAATCTTCTAACACCTCAGGGCACTTTTCATATAGAGCAGGTCTTCACCAGACTCATACTCTTCATTATATAATAATATTCAGTTAATGAATAATCCTACCTGCCCACTCTGGGCTGCTGCATGATGGAGCAGAGCTGCATCTTGCTTCTGACACTTAAAGGCTACAAGACAAAGTTTCAGTTATGTGGCGTTGTATCATAATATTATTTAAATTAACAGTGTGTTATATCACAATGCCACACACCACAAAATTCATTGACTTGATAATTAACGTGGTGTTTTGCATGCAAAGTTCAACATCATGTCTCACCTGTTTGATCTCTCATTTACAAACTGCAGCTGTTTGAATGAAAAATGTGTTGATGTTTGTACATTTAGCTGCGTCTGTTTCCAGAATCTTTCTCTTTTTAATCCTTTTCTCTGCACCACCCTTGCTTTTTCTCCCTTCAATCTTTCCACTGACCGCACTTATGTGTCACCTCCGGGCACGTAACAATAGCGAAACTAAAAGTGGAGGTGGGGCGGCCCCGGGTTGAGGAGGTGCAGCCCCAGCAGCTGCTGCGGTGATAAACTGATGACATGAGAATAAAAGAAGGGCGGGGCGATCCAGGAGCAGCGCGGTAGTGGTGTTCTGTGTTATATGTTGTTAAAAATGTTGTAAAAGATTTAAATTAAAAAAACGAGGAGCTGCGTCTCTTTTCTCCTTTTCCTAAATTATGCAATGTTATGCCGCCCCCTGCTGGAGGCCGCCCTGGGCGGCCGCACATGTGGCCCATAGGAGGAACCGCCACTGCCTCGGAGCATCCCGATTGAAACCACGAACAAAGTGGTCCCATAAACCAAGATAAGTGGGGTGGATACCGACAGAGAGGCCCTTAACTGGGGCCTTGACGTGCAGAGCCAAGCTGACAGTGGCAAAGTGACAATAATGTCCAACCTCTTGCAATATAGACATACAAAATACAGAGTACAACTTTAAAATCAGTTGGTATCTAGAAAATATTTGATAGTTTTTATTAATTCAGAGTTTAGGTACATCAAAGTTTCTTACATACAGCAGCAATCTGTTGTTATGATGAACTTTACAATATATATATTTTTTGGTATACATGTATAAAATAAGATTTTTCCTACTGTGCTGCTTCATGCCTATGTGTTATTTCAAATGACCCTCCCAACCCCCACAATATGGATTCTCATATGTCTGTTTAAACCATCCATTCTGGTAAATCCTTGTTCACACAAATCACAAAAATTGGTTTCTCTCCTGTGTGGTTTCTCATGTGTACGCTTAAATTGCCTTTTTGGGCAAACTTTTGTTTACAAAGATCACAAGAAAAGGGTTTCTGTCCTGTGTGTTTAAACATGTGTGTTTTTAAAGTGTGCTTTCTGGAAAACCTTCGTTTACACAGATCACAACAAAATGGCTTCTGTCCTGTGTGTTTAATCATGTGTGTTTTTAAATTGCCCTTTCTGGTAAACCTTCGTTTACACAGATCACAAGAAAAGGGTTTCTGTCCTGTGTGGATTATCATGTGTTTCTTTAAACTGCTCTTTTCAGAAAACCTTTGTTTACACAGATCACAACAAAATGGCTTCTGTCCTGTGTGTTTAATCATATGTGTTGTTAAATAGTCCTTTCTGGTAAAGCTTTGTTCACACAGATCACAAGAAAAGGGTTTCTGTCCTGTGTGGATTATCATGTGTTGGTTTAAACGGCTCTTTTCAGAAAACCTTTGTTTACACAGATCACAACAAAATGGCTTCTTTCCTGTGTGTTTAAACATGTGTGTTTTTAAATGGCTCTTTCTGGTAAAGCTTTGTTCACACAGATCACAAGAAAAGGGTTTCTGTCCTGTGTGGATTATCATGTGTTGGTTTAAACGGCTCTTTTCAGAAAACCTTTGTTTACACAGATCACAACAAAATGGCTTCTGTCCTGTGTGTTTAATCATATGTGTTTTTAAATAGCTCTTTCTGGTAAAGCTTTGTTCACACAGATCACAAGAAAAGGGTTTCTGTCCTGTGTGGATTATCATGTGTTGGTTTAAATGGCTCTTTACATAAAACCTTTGTTTACACAGATCACAACAAAATGGCTTCTGTCCTGTGTGTTTAAACATGTGTGTTTTTAATTGACTCTTTCTGGTAAAGCTTTGTTCACACAGATCACAAGAAAAGGGTTTCTGTCCTGTGTGGATTATCATGTGTTGGTTTAAACGGCTCTTTTCAGAAAACCTTTGTTTACACAGATCACAACAAAATGGCTTCTGTCCTGTGTGTTTAAACATGTGTGCTTTTAAATTGTGCTTACTGGTAAACCTTCGTTTACACAGATCACAACAAAATGGCTTCTGTCCTGTGTGTTTAATCATGTGTGTTTTTAAGTTGCCCTTTCTGGTAAACCTTTGTTCACATTGATCACAAGAAAATGGCCCTTGTACATTTTTGTCCACAGCATTTCCATCTAACTCGGGGATGCTGATGGGAAAAAACTCCCAGTCTTTATCAGCGTCTTCAGTCTTTGACCTACAGTCTGACAAGTGTTTCTCGTGAGAGTCAGGATTATTCACATCATCATCCTCACTGACTTCAGTTTCTGATGAGTCAGAATTGTCTTCACAAGTATTTAGATCTGGATTTTTTGTAGCTCCTGCTCCTCCACAGGACCCTCCACCAGTTGCTGATTCTATGTGGTCAACTGAGCTTCTGGTCAGAAGAGCTCTGACTTCATCTTGGTGTTGATGAAGCTGTGAGAACAGAGGTTTCTCTTCATCATCCTCACTCTTCAAAGGAACTGTAGTAAATGAAAAGCTGGTGACATTTGTTTCTTCCTTCACATTGAGTGGCTCCTCCCTCAGACCGATCCACTGTTCCTCCTCTTCCTCTTTTATGTGGAGGCAATTTACTTCCTGCTGGTCCACATCAGGCCACTGTTCTTCAGGAGCTTCTTCTTTAATCAGCACTGACTTCTGAGCATCTGCAGGAACCACTGGAACACATGTAAAATATTGTAAGGAGAACTGTAGCTTTATATTTAAATACATCATTTGTTTTACTGCTCAGTTTAATGAGTTTTTATTCATTTATATAATTTCCAGTGCTAAACCAGAGCCAGAGCTCTTAGCACCAGCCCTTTCATTTCCCGACATGGTGAGATCTGGATTTAAAGGGATCTCAGACTATTTGCACATGTTGACCTTAAAATGGGATTTCTCTATCCTATTTTATAGCTATTATAGGTGCTACTGTACTTCTCTTGTTTTTCTGTGTTCATCTCCACTAGTGGGTGACTTTCATTTTGTGTAATGAGTATGTTGGGTGAGGGAGGTGGTTACTTAAGACCAGGTGTGATTCTGTTCAGGTTTTGCTAATGAAAAGGGACAAACGTTTTTCTACTGTGCTTAGTTTGGTGTTAGAGCAGATTTATTTGTTTCTAAATGGAAATGGCAAGGTAAATGAACATTGTGAAGGAAATAAATGATTTTATTATGAGTTATAAGTCTAAATGAATATCTGCATATCTTGATTGAGCACATGTAAAGCCAAAAGCCTATCAGGAACATCAGCAATCAGTATACTAAAATATAGGATTTTAGTGGCTATAAAAAAAAAAAAGCTGTTTTAGTTAAATAACTCACCGCTAAGAAAACATTTATTTGCATACACTATAATAAATACCATCTTATTGATTCAAACAAAATCAAAGCGAAGGTGGCAGAACAGATTTGAACATGTCACAGGACTACAAATTGATAAAAATCACTGATTTTTATTTAGAGTAACATCTTTACTGTTGAGCTGAGCACACATAAACACTCCAGTTTATTTTCAATACAAAAATTGTTTAAAATAACTAACAGAAAGTCCTTTTTCACTCCTGATAACTGTCTAATGCAGTAAAAAATCAGTTTCACTGAGACTGCAAGACATCTTTTTTAAGGCATGCTCAAGCAGCATCCTGTCACATTTTAGTGAAATCATTGCATTTAAGTCAGCCCTCTTTTATAAGCGTTTGAGTGAAAAGACGGTAATCAGGCTTTGGTTAGTTAGTAACTGTTGTTTGAACATAAGTTCTATTTTAAAGTTAACACTGCAAGAGTGCATTTAACTTTTCCTAATTTCATTGAGGGTAAAAACCTGCAGAAAAAGGTACCTATGAATACTTATTACACAGTGAAACGCGTAAACCACAGCTGATTAGTTTAGTTAGCTCAGTGCATTAAAAGTGAATATTTATTTGCAAGCACTAACATGAGAACAATCTTATTCGATTTTTTCACAAAAAAACCAATACAGTGATGGACGTTAAACAGGGTGAAACAAGTGAGAGGGTCCGCTCCATCAGGACCCCAAAATGGCTTAGAACGAAACAAGGTGGTGACTGCTCAGTTGACAGGTACATGTGGCAAGAAGCAGGTGAACATCCTTTGATGTTTTACGACAGGCTTCTTAAAGCTCATTTTGGTGACAAATATACACCAGGCATGGAAGAAGATGAAGACTTTAAGTGGTCTTTCTTCTTACATCTCGTCTTTGAGATAAGATTTCAGCTGCTCACCATGGTTAATCCAAAAAAGCAAACCATGGAAGAAATAAAACAGTGTGCTATGAATGTCTTTGAAGCTAACATGCATATCAAAACACCCTTACAGGTGTCCCCAGGTGAAGCGATCAAATCCCACTCGCTGGAGCTGGATTTCAGTCCTAAAAAAGGCGAGTGTAAACAAGATTTTCAAACTAATAATCAACTAAAGGTGGGTGTTAGCTCTACAGGACGCCCGAAACCAGGGTGGGCCCGGAAGGGACCCCTGAGACGTGGACCTGCACCTCGGATGAAACAATCCGAGACATGCAAAAGGTCGCAAACGTTCCAGAAAAAAGGCATCAAACCTCCAAGCTCTGATGAGGTGGTGGATGTAAGTTGGTTGTTTGAAAACTTGAATGATACAGAGGATGACCGAACTGGGACAATGAGTGACCTTGTTTTTGATAACTCAGAGCACACAGTTGATGACGAAGACAGCAAACGAACTGCTGATAGTCAACAACTTCCTGAAGGTCATGAGGCTGACAGCCAACAAGATGCCGACAGTGAACATGAGTACACAGACAGAGTCACACGTGAACAGAAACGTGTGCCAAGACCTGTGAGGTTTCTGTGTAACCTTATACAAAGGGGGGTAGCTAAGAAAGCTTACCTGCCCATCACACTGGAAGGTGTCCTTGAGCATGAAGCCCTCCTGGACAGCAGTTCTGATATAACTATTATGTCGGCCAAGCTGTTCGAGGAGCTGAGGACCGCCGCTAACGGTGTTGACAGGCAAATACCCTTTGAGAAATGTGCTATTGAACTGCAGGGCCTCGCAGGGACGAGAACAACCCTGACAGCTATAGCTATGGTTCACATGCAGATTGGCGAAATGACACTACGCCACCCGGTGTTTGTGTCTAAACTTGACTCATTCCCATTTTTGGTTGGCCAAGACTTTATAAACCGTTTCGGCGCGATTATAGATTATGGTCAACAGACGATGTGGGCAACAGTGATAAAACCCCTGCCAATAAAAGTGCCTCCTAGTTGTGATACAGACTGCCTAACCGCAGGTACCGCAGAGGACACAAGGGACTCCTCATCAGAGGACGAGAGCCCGGTAAGTGAACCCTCAACTACAGGTGAGACAGAAGAGACCCAAAAGTTGGACCAAGTTCTGGCCCAACAAGAGAACCTCCTCTGTGAGCTGACACATTCAGCACTCACTGAACACTACCTACCACAGGTAGTGAAAGGTGTTGAGATCCAAGGATCCCACGCCAAATACGCTGTACTGTCCTCTGGGACAGGTAATTCGGCAATCAACCAAGCTTTCAATGAAACCTTGGTTCAAGAGCATTTGAGTCCAGAGAATGACAGTCAACCAGACGCTGACAGTCACTTGGACATCATTGTTACAGATTTCGAGGGCCCCTCATCAAACAAGGGGGGGGGGGGGCAATCTCACACAACGACAACAGTGACCTATCGCAGACTGACAAATCAGAAACACCTGCGACTGCACTGACGTTTGAGACACACCTAAATTACACGGAAAGAGGTAAACGTAAGAAGAAACGTTGGCCGAAACCTATAAGGTTCCTGTGTACCGTCTACTCTCAGCTGCGCGAACAGCTTAAACTAAACAATGGCATCCTAACGTGTGCCCATGGACGGACGTCCTCACCTGTGTTCGTGGTCCCCCATAACCACAGGGGAGGTGATGTTAGGTCATGCCCATGTCCAAGACAAAGATTTGAATGTACACCTCAGAAACACTTTTGCTTTCGCCCAGAAAAACCTGGAAAGATCCGCTGAAGGACGCAAGGCGTACTACGACCAGAAGGCCTCTCACAATGAACTCCAAGTGGGAGACAGAGTCTGGTACTATACGTTCGCCCCAGCAACCGGGAAAGGAGGGTCCGAGACCGGAACTCTCGCCCGCAAACTAATGCCCAGGTGGACTGGACCTCATCTGATAACAGACAAAGTGTCCTCAGTCGTCTACGAAATCAAAATCAGCAAAGGCCGCAAAGAGCCAATTGCTAAATGGGTACATCGAAATCAGATCAAACCTTACAAGGCGTTCAATGACTCCACAAAAGACAAAGATCTCACAAACACACCGACTTCATGGGATAATAAGGTCGTCCAAACACAAGTTAGTAAATAAACTAATCAGGTTTAAACTACCGTATTTTCCACCCTATAAGTCGCATTGTCCAATTTGAACTTAGAAACGCTAAGCCTAAAACCCACAACAAAAAACTAACCTTAACAACCGTTTAAATCCACGAGATTTAATTTGACCTCGGTCATAAAGTTGAGACCTGTTTTTCTTGTGTGTTGCACTTTGGAATCTGACGACAAGAGTGTGTCGAAGCAGTGAAACGTTGTTTCCTTGTTGTTTAGTCATTACTGTTGTCATTAGTTGAGATATTGTTTTGGTTCTGAACACTCCCAGCCAAAAAGGTTTTGTATTAACATTGGTTAATGAATGATATGGATTTAACTATGCCAACATGCAGTTCGTTTTGTTAAATCTCAATCGTCGAAGAGTCAATGTAGTTTAAAGCTACTCAAGGTACCATAAACTACACTGGTCTCACAATTTCTAAATTGAACCGATTCGATCGTTTCTATTCTAGATTATCTATTCATTTTGATGAGTCTCGCCATAGACTTCAAAATTTATTAGGAATACCAAATCCTACGTCGTTCGTCTAAAAGACAACAGACATTTAGATCAAACTATATTTCATTTTTATTTTAGTTTAACCTAAACTAAGTAATGAATGGAGGAATAGTTTGGAATTAGAGGCCTTCGTTACAGAAGCCCTCCAAAATTTTATAGGTATAGATCCCTATATCTAATTTTACAGAATTGATCCACCCCTTAATTGGTAATTGTAGCTGATCTAAACCATGATAGCTTACATACCAGGTGCATATAGGTAAGGCTAATGTAAAATCCCAATCATAAGCCCACCTAAAAACCACATAATTGCATGACACATAGAACCAGAGTGGCACTGACTGGAAGCCAACCAGCCAACAACCTTCGATGTGGGGACCTACAGCTCCAACGCTTGGTCTTCAACCTTCATCCAAGGGTCGCCTCCTCTGCGTCAATCGAGGGATCCCCTCTACATGCTGATTATGAAAACAATTGTTGCTGATCAATCAACAAAACTAACCGCTGTGGAATTACCGCTGTGGATTATAAGACTTTGTTTTCCAAGGGATCACAGACTTTGTTTTCCAAGAGTTAACAGACTCAGTTTTCCAAGGGATTAAAAGCTTTTCGCAATGGGATTACCTCCGAACAGTATGGAATTTCCAAAAACTTTATGGGATTATAATTTTGATTTTTCTTTTCCACTTGCTGGATTACTTCAAGATCAGAGACAGTTCAAGGTTTCCTTTCGTGTTGGACCCCATCCCCAAGGACTGGCGATGGCTTCCAAAAGGGGGGAGATGTAGTGGGCATGACCGTGTCCACTTTGATACACCTGTGTATTTTTGAACTGTTCCAGAGATGACCTTTACTGACCTCTCAGTAAAGCAAGACATTTACTACAAATTATTCCATTAGTTGTAATCTGAGAACATAGTCACCAAAAGAGACTATTTCTATCTTTGATTTTAGGCTGATGTGATCAAAAGAATAACTTTTGTCATTTTCATGATATATGTTATATGCTGTTATTCTTTTAATATGGAGTATTACTGTGTCACTCCTGCTGTGTTAAAGTTGAAGTCTCGGGTCACAGAGGCCCGACCGTTTTGTTTAGAAAGGCAGAAGACAGTTAATCTGTTGTTTTTATGAGAATGGCTCTAGCACGCTCTGTCTTTCCTAAACAATTTCTCTCTGCTCTGATTTCACCTTGAATCTTGATAACAACAAGTGAACTCCTCGACTGGTTCTGTTGGACCAATCGAAAAATGACAACTCCTCTCATCTCAGATCTTCTACAAAGGGTCTGAGTTTTGAAGGAACGAGTTAGGTCCTGTTAGTTCCTGAGAGGAAGAGGGATGTGAACTTTCTCTTCAAGCTGGGGTACGTTTGGTCAAGAGCTAACGACCTTCGTCTTCAGTAAAGGCTGATAACATGTTTGTTATGAGTCCACTTGAACCGAGCGTACAAGCTCAGAACTTTGAATTAAATCCCTTTCTGGAATAAGTTATCTTGAGCCAAAAAACCACGACTGCCACGGCTTCTGCCGACGAAAGCAAGTATCACCGACACTGACAAGGTAAACACGTGTGGAGTCCAGCTTGGACTTGCGGGACCGACGACTCGTCAGTCCAAGGCTGATCACAGCTCTTTACCAGAACCGAGGCGGACGTCTTAAGGTAAAGGAGCAGCTGTTTGCTTACTGGAGGTGTGATGATATCTTAGCTGGACGCGTATGGAAGAGTGTCATCTGGTTTTATAAATGCAAGATAAACTTCCTCTCTTAACCTCCCAATTCTTCTTAAATCTTTCCTTATCTCCATTTCTAAGCTGGAAACTATATTTAAGCTAAAGAGCCCTCAGACTAAATATGTTAACATCCAGTATTTATGTCTGTTGTGTTGTAATTTAACTGTGCTGACGTGTTAAATTGAAAGAAAGTGAAATCATGTCAATCAAGTGTAATGGTGTTAATTTAGTTGATTTATTTTAAATAAATGGTAGTGTCTTTGACATATCAAACTAAGTTAACGTCTCTGTCACTTAATGGCTTTATTTATTTATCCATCATAAAGATCACAGAAATATTGGGTAAACTGAAAAAGAAAAGAATCCGTGAAATTACTATTCAATCTGAATAAGTAATTAATTAAGGATAAAGAGGTCAGCTTAATACTGACCCCTGCTAAAATCCTTTACATCTGGGTGGCACCGTATGTGTTTAAAGACACAATATGGTGTTCTCCCTCATGTTTACTTCATCTTGCACCATATTGTGTCTTTAAACACATACGGTGCCACCCAGATGTAAAGGATTTTAGCAGGGGTCAGTATTACCGTATTTTTCGGATTATAGGTCGCACCTTTTTATGGGTTTTTTTCAAGGCCTGCGACCTATAATCCGATGCGACCTATTTATGGATTTTTTTCCATATTTTTAGACCAATTTTTGACTCAGATATCAGCCTTTTTCACTTTGCCAGAAAAATTGTGCAGTACCACTTTCGGCCACTAGGGGCGCTGTGGCGCTGTGCATTACCACTTCCAGAGGAGTACACCGACCCAAGAAGAAGAAGACCGTATGGTCCAGCTCATGTCTCCCAAAAACAGCTCCTGTGCTCGGACTGACTTGTGTGCCTGTTGGCCTGGATGTAGCTGTTAGCTCTGTGTTTCTTAGCTGGATTTTTTGCAAGTCAAGAACCACTCAGCGGATTTTTCTGAAACTTACAGAATGGAATCACAGTGTGGACGTTTACAAGTGAGTACCGGTAGCTTTATTAGATGTTTGAGAAGAAAAAAAAATGATCTTTTAGCTTAGCTTTTTGTTAGCTCGTGGCTGTCGTTCTGTTTGTTAGAAATAGCTTCAAAACCACTCGGTGTATATTTTTTATGCTTACAGAGTTTAAATTATAAGACATGAATGTACGTAACGATGGTCTATAGCAAACATTTGACATAAAATTCGATTTTATATTAGTGTCAGAAGCGGACTGGTCTGGTGTTGGCATCAGTTTTTTTATCTGTGTTACTTCTGTTAACGTCATAAATAGCTTCAAAACCACTCGGTGTATATTTTTTGTGCTTACAGAATTTAAATTAGAAGACATGAATGTACGTAACGATGGTCTATAGCAAACATTTGACATAAAATTCGATTTTATATTAGTGTCAGAAGCGGACTGGTCTGGTGTTGGCATCAGTTTTTTATCTGTGTTAACGTCATAAATAGCTTCAAAACCACTCGGTGTATATTTATTTCTGCTTACAGAGTAATTATAAGGGTCCAATGTACTTAACTATGTCCTGGAGAAAACATTTGAGATGAGATTCGATTTTTTATTCGTGTTTTCAGAGACGGACTCGTCTCGTGTTTAGCTTCTGTTAGCTTCTGGCAGACATTAGCAGTAGAGCTAAACACTCGTGTATATTTATTTCTGCTTACAGAGTAATTATAAGGGTCCAATGTACTTAACTATGTCCTGGAGAAAACATTTGAGATGAGATTCGATTTTTTATTCGTGTTTTCAGAGACGGACTAGTCTCGTGTTTAGCTTCTGTTAGCTTCTGGCAGACATTAGCAGCATAGCTAAACACTCGGTCCATATTGTCGGGTTGTCTCAGAAGATATCTATGGTCTCAGCGGTCACGCGGCGCGTCAGCGGTGGATGACGCGTTACGTCGGCGGTGACGTAGGTGCGACCTATATTCCGGTGCGACCAATTTATGGATTTTTCCAATTTTTTGGCAATAATTGGACACTGCGACCTATATTCCGGTGCGACCAATAATCCGGAAAATACGGTAAGCTGACCTCTTTATCCTTAATTAATTACTTATTCAGATTGAATAGTAATTTCACGGATTCTTTTCTTTTTCAGTTTACCCAATATTTCTGTGATCTTTATGATGGATAATACTACTAACTTAGTTTGATATGTCAAAGACACTACCATTTATTTAAAATAAATCAACTAAATTAACACCATTACACTTGATTGACATGATTTCACTTTCTTTCAATTTAACACGTCAGCACAGTTAAATTACAACACAACAGACATAAATACTGGATGTTAACATATTTAGTCTGAGGGCTCTTTAGCTTAAATATAGTTTCCAGCTTAGAAATGGAGATAAGGAAAGATTTAAGAAGAATTGGGAGGTTAAGAGAGGAAGTTTATCTTGCATTTATAAAACCAGATGACACTCTTCCATACGCGTCCAGCTAAGATATCATCACACCTCCAGTAAGCAAACAGCTGCTCCTTTACCTTAAGACGTCCGCCTCGGTTCTGGTAAAGAGCTGTGATCAGCCTTGGACTGACGAGTCGTCGGTCCCGCAAGTCCAAGCTGGACTCCACACGTGTTTACCTTGTCAGTGTCGGTGATACTTGCTTTCGTCGGCAGAAGCCGTGGCAGTCGTGGTTTTTTGGCTCAAGATAACTTATTCCAGAAAGGGATTTAATTCAAAGTTCTGAGCTTGTACGCTCGGTTCAAGTGGACTCATAACAAACATGTTATCAGCCTTTACTGAAGACGAAGGTCGTTAGCTCTTGACCAAACGTACCCCAGCTTGAAGAGAAAGTTCACATCCCTCTTCCTCTCAGGAACTAACAGGAACTAACTCGTTCCTTCAAAACTCAGACCCTTTGTAGAAGATCTGAGATGAGAGGAGTTATCATTTTTCGATTGGTCCAACAGAACCAGTCGAGGAGTTCACTTTTTGTTATCAAGATTCAAGGTGAAATCAGAGCAGAGAGAAATTGTTTAGGAAAGACAGAGCGTGCTAGAGCCATTCTCATAAAAACAACAGATCAACTGTCTTCTGCCTTTCTAAACAAAACGGCCGGGCCTCTGTGACCCGAGACTTCAACTTTAACATAGCAGGAGTGACACAGTAATACTCCATATTAAAAGAATAACAGTATATAACATATATCATGAAAATGACAAAAGTTATTATTTTGATCACATCAGCCTAAAATCAAAGATAGAAATAGTCTCTTTTGGTGACTATGTTCTCAGATTACAACTAATGGAATAATTTGTAGTAAATGTCTTGCTTTACTGAGAGGTCAGTAAAGGTCATCTCTGGAACAGTTCAAAAATACACAGGTGTATCAAAGTGGACACGGTCATGCCCACTACACTTGTGTGCCACGTGCATTATTGAAAATGCGGGCCATACAGGTATGGTTAAACCAACAAATACAACCCACTCTGCCTAATCAAGCAGAAAAGGTTAGGATACTATCCTAACCTTTTCTGCTTGATTAGGCAGAGCGGGTTGTATTTGTATCCTAAGGATAGACCCAGAGTGCCTAAAGGCCCTGGAACCTTGGAGAGATCTGTCCGTCTTCACGGAAGTGGTCTAACTGGGAAGGGTGTTGTCCCATGTAGTTAGGGCTGGACGATATGGCCGAAATTTTTATCACGATATAGTTCTTAATTTCGGTCGATAACGATATAATTCGATATCGATATAAACAATATAAAAGCCTAAAAAAAAACTATAAACTATACAAATAAATTAATGTTCACCTTGTATTTGTATTTAGCCTCCAAAAAGATGGAAATCACCATCAAATAAACATAAACTTCTCAACCCAATAATTCTCAGTTAGGTCATCTGGACAGTTTATTTTTTTTATAGAAACGTTTCACCCTCCATCCAGTTTCTATAAAAAAGAAACTGTCCAGATGACCCAACTGAGAATTATTGGATTTGGTACCTGGATTATTGAGAATGAACTTTCTTGCCATAAAATTCTCAACTGTGTCAATATTAATAGTTTTAACTTTAAACATCTTTAAAATTTACAGCATTGAAATTTATAGTTAATTAAATAAAACTTTTGGGTGTTGTTATTTATAAGAAGCTGACATAAAAATCTCATGGAAATTACTTAAAGAATAAAAATAACAAAATCAATTGCATTACTGTATAAAGTAAAATAGTTTTTGAATGACAAAGTTTTGAATATATTGTATAATGTAATGATTGTTCCATATTTAATCTGTTGTATTGAAGTTTGGGGAAAATAATAATAATAATGTCATATTTTTGTCATCTATGCATGTTTCCACACAAGACGAAATTTGACTCTGCATTTAACCCAATCACCACCAGGTGGCAGCGGGCAGCTATAGAAAGCGCGCCGGGGAGCAGTGTGATTAGATGTGCTGCTCAAACACACCACAAAACTATGCCGTGACTGGGGTTCGAACCAGGGTCCTCCGGGTCCCAAGTCCAGTTCCCTTGCCACTACTCCATCTTGGCCACAAAAGCATGTAAAACTATTACAAACCCTGTTTTTATTTTATAAAAAAAAGAGCTATAAGAATTATTAGTAGGAAGTGCTATGGTCACCCAACAAATATTTCATCAGTTTAAATTATTAAAATTTTATGATTTGGTTGAACATAGTATTTTACAAGTCATGTATAAAACTAAAAAAAAATTACCCCCCAAATATTCAATTAAAATTTGTTTAAAGTTATTAAACCCTGAAGGGAATGTAAATGTTTGTAAAACCTCCATTTAGGACTAGTTTGAAGGAGCTGAGTTGTAAATCAGGAAACAGGATTGTGTTGACTTGATATCACCATAAACATTTCTAAAACTATATGTTTTAAAAGATGATTAAATCAAAGTTGTTGGGAAGGTGTGGTGCAGGTGAAGTGAAGGTTGTTGTTTGTTTGTAGTTATTTTGTATTTTTTAAACAAGGGGCAGATATATCACTATTTTCGTCTTTCTGCACATTTTCATTCAGTGTTTTTCTTCTTCTGATGAATTTGTTTTATTTTGAATAAAAAAACGTGCAGCGCTGGGGCTGTTTGTTTACGTTGTAGTTTCAGGGACACGTTGGCTCAAACTTTATTGCTCTTCATCTTCTGACTCTCATCATATTATATCGAGTGGAAACTCTTCAGATTAAACAAGTTATGGTGCATCCAGTAGAACGACTCCGTCACGTTTTGAAAAATAAACAAACCGAGGACTCGCTGCAGATGAGACCTGCAGTTTAACAAAACCGAACTACGTCCACACCGACGAATTAGTCTTTCCTCTCATCAGTGATGTCGTCTGCTTTCTCTTCGCTTGTGAAACTTCGTTCAGTCACATTCTGACGGTCATGAGCACTCGTTTGACTCGTTTTGAAGCGAAAACTTAAAGCGCTTTGGAGTCTAGCTTAGCTTTTAGCCTGCTACCGCTAACGCCTGCTGTTGGAGTGAGCGCTGCGTAACAACGACGTCACCACGCACGTTTTGTGTCACAGCTTTTTCTGTTGAAGCAGCCGCTCCAACCCGAACAGAAACAGAAAAACGTCAGTGAAACGTTGTAAAATCCTATCAAAATATCGAAAATATGCTTAAACTTCATATCATCGTTATTGAATAAAAGTATATCGCGATATTTATTGTTATTGAATTATTGTCCAGCACTACATGTAGTCATCACGACGGACGCCTCAAAAACGGGATGGGGAGCGATCTGCAGGAACCAGAACGCCCGCGGCCTTTGGAACAAGCAGGAAGCCAAATTACATATTAACTTCCTGGAATTACTGGCCGTATTCCTGTCATTAAAATACTTCTTTAGTAAAGGTCTGGTTGCTGGGCATCATATCCTGGTAAAATCAGATAATAGGACCACAGTGTCCTTCATCAACAGAGAGGGAGGGACGAGGTCCCGTGCCCTCCTTGATCTGACACGGAGGATGCTCACATGGTGTGCTCCAAGAATTTTGTCTCTTAGGGCGACTCATGTCTCTGGTGATCTGAATTATGGAGCAGATGCCCTTTCAAGAGGGTCTCTTTCGGCATCGGAATGGCGCCTGAACCCACGGATCGTAGAACAGGTATGGTCACGTTTTGGTAGAGCCTCTGTGGACCTTTTCGCTTGCAGAGCTAGCTCACACTGTGACCTCTACTTCTCCTTGAGGGAGATAGATGCTCCATTGGGGATAGATGCTCTGGCACATGATTGGCCAGCAGGGGTCCTCTACTATGCCTTTCCACCTGTCCCTCTGATCGGGGCGACACTGGAACGGGTGAGACGGGGAGCCCTCTCTTTGATCCTCATAGCTCCCAGATGGCCACAGAAACCGTAGTTTCCGGAGTTGACCTCAATGCTGTCGGGAGCACCATGGCAATTGCCTCCTCACAGGGATCTACTGACTCAAGCACGTGGACAGCTTCTACACCCACGTCCAGAGTTGTGGCAACTCTCAGCCTGGCCTTTGAAAGGTACTGGCTGAAAGCCTAAGGCTTTGGTTGCTTTGTCCCATTGCTCCTCCTGTCCCTCAGGATGCTCCAGGGAAAGACAGGAGACGATGAGTACTCACACTACTGGAGCACGCTTAGGCTGTCTCTAATTGTTGTTGTGTTTATATACAGTACATGGCCATGTGAAACATGTGGATGTCTTTCACATTTGGCTTTTTTCCTCTTGGCATATGCTCTCTGCATTCTTTGTAGAAAGCAGCTGGGAGATGCCCGTCTCTTAGGACGGAGGTTTCTCACATGTATTTTGCTGAACATTTCAAGGGCGTGAATGGATTACGTTCCCATAGCAAGTATGTTGCACCGAGAGACCAAACTGAAAGGGAACTGAAAGTTATGCACCATAACTCATGTTCCCTGAAGGTAGGGAACGAGGTGCAACATATCTGGCCCTTTCAATGCTGAAAGCTCGGTGAAGTGCAATTTTTGAGAAAGTTGGACAGGCGTCGGTCGCTTAAATACCCAGAGGGCGGGGCCTCTGGCGCGACGCTGACGCCACTGCCGTAAAGGCGTGAATGTATTCCTTCAGGTAATTGCGCGAGGGCGCAATTCCCATAGCAAGTATGTTGCACCTCGTTCCCTACCTTCAGGGAACATGAGTTATGGTGCATAACTTTCAGTTGTCTATGTTGTCCAGTTTGTTTCCAAATCCACCGAACTCTGAACATAGAGACCGAATTTCCGTTGGCACCGTGCTAAGATCACACATAGCGGCCTCCCCTTTTTCTTGATCCGTTACCGAAATATTAGCTTTCGCTGTTTTTTGGGGTCCGCGACTTCGTGTGAAAATATCACAGTCCTTAACAGTGGTCTGTTTTGACATGTTCGGATCCAGTTTACGCTTCAAATCCTGAGTTTTTTCGAGGTTTCGGTGCAGGTCACACGGAGCATCCACTTTAATCCGCCATCTTGGCTCGCTGTACCACAGCGCCCCCCGGTACCACAGCGCCCCCCGGTACCACAGCGCCCCCATATATTCCCTTGTTAATAAATCTGCCTGTTGATTAATCCTGTGGTCGCACACTGATGTCTATCATATTCTGAGCGCGGATCCAAGGCTCTCACTCTCATAAACCTCCATCGCGAACTCACTCCTGCCTTCTGAGAGGAGCCTGTATTGACGTCACTCCGGACTTTGGCAATCTTCGGACGGGTTTCCGGAGTTTTCCGGGACTACGTTGTTGTTGTTGTTTATTTCTTTTTTTTATAATCGCCTGGCCCAAATGCAAAAATGACAATAGACATTAGGGGTGTAACGGTACGCTAAAATCACATTTCGGTTCGGTTCAACTACAAGGAGAGCTCGGTTTGGTTTATTTTTGTTTTTTTGGGTACAAATTTTTTATTTTTATTTTTACAAAATAAAGACTTACAAAATGTTTATTTTGAAAATGTGCCAAAAATATGTTTGTATTGTATTGTAGTAATAAATAAAAGTGACCCATTTGGATGATATTTTAAATAAACAGCACTCTACAATAAATAAGCTACCGTATTTTCCGGTGTATAGGTCGCACCTTTTTATGGTTTTTTCAAGGTCTGCGACATATACACAGGTGCGACCTATATATGGCTTGTTATCACTTTCGACGAAACAAATTTTTAAATCCAGCTCATTTCACAATTACGTTCATTTATTAAGGAAAAGTTCAGCTCAGACACATATTTGCTATAATTTTTTATCAAACAAATAATTGTTTTTAAGTGTTAATCTTCTTAAAAGCCTTGCTGAGACATTTGCAGCAGAGCTAAACGTAGGTGCGACCTATACACCAGTGCGACCTATCTAGGGATTTTTCCAATCTATTGGTGATAATTGGATGGTGCGACCTATACACAGGTGCGACCTATACACCAGAAAATACGGTATATGAACAATAATAAAAATCTTAATAAATGCAATAACAGTCAGAACCAGAACAATAAGCAGCAACAGACTGTTTACAATCTAACTAATCAAGTTTTTGTTCAGTAGCAGCAGTGTGGCTGTATTTGTCCTCATTACTGTACTCACAACTTCTTCTTGGTGGGACAGGTGGGACTGTGGGAACAGTTCAGAGTTCAGTTCAGTCATCACTTAGCTGCAGGTGGATTTACCTCTGTCACAGACTGGAAATAAAAAACAAAAGAGATTAAAAAAAAAACAAGTTAATAAGATTATGATTTAAAAAAAAAAGATTATTTAGATAATAATAAAACAATACCTCTTGAACAATTGAATCTCTCACTCTTCATCATCATGGCAGGGCTTTAATCTGGTCCAGGGCTTGTTGTTGACAACATCAGTTAGTTTTTTCATAAAGAGCTGAACTTTTTGAAGTGTTGACGTGATGAATGTCTCATAGCGACGCTCAGCAACTTTAAAGCCTGCGCATATAACAACGTTCAGACAGATTCAGAGATTTAAAAACTCATACAGCTTGTGTTATTGCTCTGGACCGCTCTGATTACCTGATGAAGTAGTTTTAATACAGCTGCTGTTCACGTTCGGATGAAGTAGTTTTAATACAGCTGCTGTTCACGTTCGGATGAAGTAGTTTTATACAGCTGCTGTTCACGTTCGGATGAAGTAGTTTTAATACAGCTGCTGTTCACGTTCAGATGACAGTTTCCAGCGCGTTCACGTGACGTGTTGCTGCTGCAGAGAGCTGCGTCACTCAAGCAGCTGCTGCGAGTCTTCATGAAACAAAGTCCACACAAGCTGCGCGTGCGCTCCTCTTTTAACAAGAACGTTCAAAAACAGGAGACCGCACGAGATGCTAACGGCTAAATGCTGCGCGTGCCACGCGAAAATAGGTCCGTGCTGAAACGCGCCCAGGAAATTTTGTTCCGCGGTGCATATATTCCCCTGTTAAGAAAGTTTAATGAGTGAAAAAATAACCGAAACGGTACGCAGATGAACCGAACCGAACGTGGTGTACCGAAACGGTTCGGTAAACCCATTACAACCGTTACATGCCTAATAGACATCATATTCTACTACAGTAATTGTCCAATATGGTGAATTGTTACTGTCACGGTGGGTATTGTCCTTTAAACTATGCGCGGCTTTGTCTCTATTTGCCAGTATAAGCGCTGCTCAACTCAGGACGTGTCTCTGCATGTTCTTCCAACAGAGTTTGAAAAACACTTTGAAGTTTTCTACAACCTCTTTAAATTTAAGACCACGTTGTTGTGGCACTGTTCGGGTGTAGGCTATTTTTGAAGACATGTTAAGTGCAATTTGAAATAAGAAATATAAAATATGATAAAAATACATTTTTGTGTTTCATTCTTATTCAAGACACTTTGATAAGAATGACTATATATTTAATATAGGCGGATACAGAGTGTCTTTGTTTACAATTTTGGTTGGTGGTGTGCCTCGTGATTTTTTCAATGAAAACACTGTGCCTTTGCTCAAAAAAGGTTGAAAAACACTGCAAAACTGTCATTACAAACACGCGCAGCTTGGGTCCACGGACCAAAAAGGCAGGAGATCAAAGACAGATCAGTTAAAAAAACAAGAAATTCCTGCATGAACAAACGAAGCTGAAACACCAACAAGCTTCAGGATCAGCTGATCACCTTGTTACAAGTTCTGAAAGTTACAGCTCATTTAAAGGCAACCTATACTATATTTTGTTACATGTTACATTTATGCCCAACAGATCATAAGCTTCATTTTATTTAGTTGTTTTAGGAAACTACACCTGCACTTTAGTTTTTGTGGTGGATTTTGTTGATCTATATTTTGTGCAGACTTTTTCAACCTGAATAACAGATAATTTTTTATTTTTTTATTTTTACACTTGGAGACTAAATACTTTACTAAATAAAGTAATTTCAGTAAAATTAACCCTTGTTTTTTATTTTATTTTATATAATACCGCAAAACAACATGTTGATTTAATTTTGTCAAATAAAAAAATTGGTTTTCTTTTTGGTTATATCACGAAATTTATCGTTATCGTGATAATGCTCTGAAATATCACGATATAATTTTTGAGCCATATCGCCCACCCCTAATGTATAAATCCTTAACAACAACTATGCCCTTATCTAACCAGTGCTTAAAAACTACATCCATATTGCCTGGTTTAAATGCTGAGTTCTGAAAAAATAGGAGCGTAGAGAAACCAGTGAGATTCAGGACAGTCTTTATCTGCTTCAAAATCCTAAATTAATTTTTTTCCTTCTTTCCCTTTTAACCCCTCTCCCACTTTTCTGCTTTGTTTTCTTCTTTGTTTTTTCATCCCTGTGTCCATTACATCTGAAACAAACCCAAAGGAAATTCTAATAATGTTTTATTTATATGTCAAGTGGAGCATTAAGGCCAGCCATAATGCTCTGCTTGTGAAGTAAAAATCTGTTGGGCCTCACCTGGACACTCGGACAATAATTCTGAGTGCCACAATGCCGGACAGGACAAGGGGGAAAAAATAAAAACTGGAAATGCGGTCCAAACCCAGAAATGTGGGCTGGTGTTGTGCCAAAAATCGATTGGCTGCCAAATAGCGGCCGCGAGAGCATGCACAGGACATAAACAAGAATTTAACAAGATTAACACTTAAAATCAATTATTTGTTTGCTCAAAATTATAGCAATGGTGTGCCTCTGTCTAACCTTTCCTTAATAAATGCATTTTGACTGTCGAATCAGCTGCATTTTTAAAAGCCGATACGCGGAAACAGGAATGTGCAGAGGGCGACTAGCTGTGCACATCTTAGAAATTTAACAAGATAACCATCTAAAAACTATTATTTTTTTGCTCAAAATTATAGTAAAGGTGCGTCTCAATTTAACTTTTCATTAATAAATACACTTTAAAAGTCAAATCAGCTGCATTTTCAAAAGTATTTGCTACCTCGGTGCTCTGGGAGCGCCCTCTGAGGGAGGAAATCAGGAAGGAGGAATGCTATAAATTTCTTCGAAATTTAACACGATAAACACCTAAAACAATTATTTGTCTGCTCAAATTTATAGCAAAGCTGTGTCTCAGTTGAACTTTTCAAGGTTGTTTTTTTATTTATTTGTCACATACACCACATGTGGTGGAACAAAATTGTGTACACAGGGTCCCAGTTACATCCAACAAAAGTATTAAAATGTAAAAGAAAAACAGTAATAAGATCTAAGATATGAACTAAGTAAAATGTTAACTAAAAATCACTAAGCACTAGTAGCAAAAAAACAATACGCCGAACAGCAGCACGAACACGAGTCTGTGTGAACAGACGAGCATGAATGAACACAGCAGTGACATGATGTGATTTTTCACAGTGATTATTCTGGTTAGAGATTCACGAGTCTAACAGCCTCAGGGTAGAAGCTGTTCCTCAGTCTAGTGGTTCTACACTTAATGCTCCTTAACCTCCTTCCTGAGGGGAGCGGAACAAAAAGTGTGTGTGCTGGGTGAGTGGGGTCCTTCATGATGCAGGTGGCCCTCTTCCTGCATCTGGAGGTGTAGATATCTGTGATAGTGGAACATCTTCTGTGCAGCCTTCACCACTCTCTGCAAAGCTTTTCTTTCTGCAGTTGTGCAGCTTCCATGCCACACGTTGATGCTGGAGCACAGGATGCTCTCCACTGCACACCTGTAGAAGGAGGTGAGGACTGAGCTTCCCAGACCAGCTCGTCTCATCCGCCTGAGGAAGTAGAGTCTCTGATGAGTTTTCCTGATCAGGCTGGTGGTGTTGTTGCCCCAGCTGAGTTTGTCATTCAGATGCACCACAAGTACTTGTAGCTGGAAACCACTTCCACCGCAGATTCTCCTATGTTCAGTGGGGGCTAGGTGTGTTTGTTTCTTCTGACCATGACCATCTCCTTTGTCTTCTTCACATTGATGTGAAGGTTATTCTCCTTGCACCAGCTCTCCAGGTGTTCCACCTCCTGCCTGTAACTGGACTCATTGCTGTTTGCAAAAGCATGGCAGGCACCTATTATTCTACACCTCGGAAGTGTCTACATTTCTATCTCCGTTAATGCGGCCCGAGCCACAATGTCTACCCCCACAAAAGTTATATCAAAACGACTGGCTCAGCCCTGTGATGTGTGCTTTTAAGGCCGAGATACACTGAAGCAGACTCCGTATACGCGCGTATACGCGCATATTTTGTGCGTATGTTTTCGCTTCTATACTTTCAGAAACTATCAGCTTTCAAACGCTCGCGTTCTCCTTGTTGTAATATGAGCAGCTGAGCACGGAGGGGACTCAACTGAGCTCGCTGATTGGTCACTTGCTGACACGCCTACTGAAATGATTGACAGATTTCAGTCAGCTCAAAGTGAAACCTCGAGAATGCATCATGAGCAGCTCGCTCAGACTTCTGCGGTGTTCTGATACGGTCTTTCTACTATATATGTTATAAAAAGTTCTCTCAGAAATAAAAATAATAACAGGGAGTGCTTTTCCTGCAGCACACAGCCCACCAGGGAATATATAAAACATCGCGCACCCAGGTAGGACCTGAATTCATTCATTTCATTCATCGAGTGAACGGAGGAAGAAGCGGTTACTTGACTTTAGGCAAAAAAACAAAAGAAAAGGCCCGATCAGCGATAAAGAAGGGGAATTTATTTCATTTGTGTAACATACAAAACAGTCCGGCGCCGGGGAAGTTTAGGTCAGACACCGCGCATCGCGTATTGCGCATCGCGTATGCGTAGTAAAAAAATACTTTTGCGCACATGCCCTGAGGGGCTACGCGGGGCTACGCTTTTGCCACAGCGTACGTACGCTGCGTATAGGCGTATCGTGAGGACGCTCGAGTGTATCTCGCCCTTTACTTTTATTGGCATTTCGAGTTACCATGGCGACGTAATTTGCAAACAAAGACGCAATATTTCACCAACTCCAGGAACTAGTTGGTGACTGCCCACTTATTATTCTACACCTGAAAAGCGTATCTTTTTCAACTTTTATGTGCACCGAACTGCAATGTGGACCCCCACAAAAGTTATATCAAAACGACCGGCCCGGATCCAGGAAGTGTGCTATGACTTTTATTGGCATTCGCAGTTACCATGGTGACATATTTTGCTAACAAAGTTGCCAGATTTCCCATAGGAAATGAATATGAGAAAACTCCTTATAGAAACTGAGTAACATATGGAGCCATTTTGGCTCAACAAGCAAGGAAGGCACCTATTATTACCCATTATTGCCTATTATTATTATTATTATTATTATTTAGCAATAATAATAAACATTTATTATTAATGTTAATAATTATATATTTAAATATTAATATTTATTAATATTTATTATTGATATTTGATAGTGATATTAATTATTGATTTTAATATTATAAATTTGGATAATTAATCATTAATATTTAATAACAATAAAAAATTAACAATGTATTAATAATTAATAACATTGATAATTAATAATTAGTATGGATTATTAATATGTATAATAATAATATTTATAATAATTAATATTACTATTTATTATTAACAAGTGATATTAATTATTGATTTTAATATTATAAATTTGGATAATTAATCATTAATATTTAATAACAATAAAAAATTAACAATGTATTAATAATTAATAACATTGATAATTAATAATTAGTATGGATTATTAATATTTATAATAATTAATATTACTATTTATTATTAACAAGAAATTAACAATAGGCAGTCCACACCAAAGTTTCTCCAGGAACTTTCTAGTATATCTTAACATGTACATACATACATACATGTATATGTACATTTGTATATGTACATCTGTGTATTATATGTACATATAATAGGCTCTTTGCACGTCAACTTCCGTTGAGCGTTGATCCAGTCCATACTCCACACCAGTAGGTGGCGGTAATGCACCTTTCAGTTGTTTGCCAACCGCCAAAAAAGAATCCACTTAGAAGAAGAAGAAGAAGAACTTCCGTGTTCCGGTCATTGCGGTTCGCTCACTTCCGGTCTATTGAACATGGCGTTTTATTCGAGGTGTTCGTGTTTTCAGGGCTTGCCCAAGCTGACTATTAACGATGTTAATCGCATTTGTAAGTCTCATCCAAAGCTCCAACGAGTAAATTAGAGAAAGGCTTTAAGATGTATGCCTCGTCTTACATCCACAAACACGAAGGTGAGTTTTACTTTGCTTCGATTGTGTGGCTAACGTTAGCTTTAGCTAATGCTAGCAGGCATTTTTACCGGTGATTTTAGTATAAAATGTACCAATAAAGTACCTGAACATTCTCAGTTATTCAATCGGACAATGTTTAACCTTATAATTTCTATTTGTGTTCAGTATGTATTGCTTTTTTGCTGTTGATAGTGTCAAACAGAGACGAGGTAACAGGACAGGTTGCGGTTCTTTTAGCTTCAGATCCATGAAGAAACACAACAAACCTCATAGTTTAAAAGTAGGGCAGCACTGGTAATTTGTCAGAGTTCGAGTTCAGCTGACTGTTCTGGTTCAAATTTATTATATGGCCATGTTCCATGGGTTCCGTGTTATTTTATTTATTTTTTGCATGCATTTTGTTAAGAGCTCAAAAGGGACCGTGTTTACAGCCACCTCCTCATTTTATCATGACATTTTTTCATCATAACATTAAAAGCAAGACTAGTTCCACATGTTTTGTTTTAATGTTGATTGTGAAGCAGTTTGTAATCTTTATATCTTGAAAGCTGGTATACTGTATAAAGTTTTCATTTACTAAACTATTTTAGATGTGAAACATTCCTAAAAAGATGAGAGCACCTCTCCTAATGTACAGTCATATTCAACAAACGTAGTATTCACAAAAGTTCATTAATTTCAATAGCTTAATTTACTAAATTAAGTTTTTCAATTTCATTTATTTTTGTAATAAAAATCACTGAGGTTTTCAAGTCTTTATTTCTGTTAATGATTTTGCTTGCAGCTGTGAAAACACGACATCTAAGATTAGAATATTGGTATACTGATCAAGCTCACAAACGAGCCTTATCATAAAGCATATGCTAATTTGTTGATAATGACTGTAAATGACTTCCCGTGCTGTAAACATGAGTTCCATTTGATCATAGTATTTTTCACTGTTTTAAGGAGGGCACTCCATTTCATGCCAACAGTTTGAAAGAAAACCTTAACAAAATGTGTAATATGATCTGTCAACAGGCTGTCCTCAAGAGATTCTGTTCCTGTTGTAATGGTGACGTGCAGTTGTTCCTGTGTGGCTGGTTCTGGATTTCACAGGGTGCAAAACCAGGTCCAGTTGGCAAGATGGTGGCCTGGGTCGACTGTGTAAATAATAATAATAATAATAATAATGTCTATTCCTGTCATCTGCGTATGTTTCCCATACACAGACGAAATTCGTCTCTGCATTTAACCCAACCACCTACCAGGTGGTGCAGTGAGCAGCCCGAAAGCGCCCGGGGAGCTGGAGAAATAGGTGTGCACTCATAGACACCCCAAGCAAGGAGGATTACGGTAAATAATACTGGCAATATATAATTTTCATGTCTTGCTACCATACATATATTTTAGCCCCGAGTTAAATACATCTGTGTGATGTTTTATTCAAAGGAGTACGGGTACCCTCTTCAGAGGAATGACTGGCTCTCTTCCTGACCTGTCTGCTTCGAGTGGCAGAGGTATACTGTACTGCGATTTGGACACATCATCTGTCACCAACCGAGAGTGTCTGGCAGCGACTGGATGGAAGATAAAAAAATAATCATACACTATCTTAATTTTCCGTCATGCTTCAGAAATTCTTTTGTGCCCAAGAATGGGATTTGGGACAATCATGCTTTATTTGGCCAAGTTTAATGAATGGATGTGCCACAAGTTTTGTTTTGAATAGGTTGTGTTGTGTGCTGTAGATACTATGAAATTCAAAAGAAAAAAGGACACTTTGTTTTATAACAATTTATCATTTGAAGAATTTGTTTGTTCTGATTTGTTTTACATAAAATAAATGAATTTCAAGTTGCACTAATGTCAGCTCTGGCCTGTACCGGTAATTTAGTCTGTGTTTAGCTTGCCCGTGTTTTTTTTATAAAAGCAAGTGAAATGTGAAAAACAAGAAATGTTTATTTGTCTTCACATTTATTCATGAAATTTGATAACATGCAATCAGTTAATAACAATAAAAATACATTTAAATGCTTCTGTGAGAACTAATTTTGTGTGGACAATGTCCATCAGAAATTCTTTCCCTTAGCCCATGCACTGACGAGGTTTATTTTGATAATTAACCAGGCAAGCCACTGTAAAAAGTTCATTAAATATCTAAAAAAGCTAAGTCTGGTCCTCTGGACATTCAAAAAAGCAAAAAAAAAAAAAAAACTGTCTACAGTATTTGTTTTTTGAATGTCCAGAGGACCAGACTTAGCTTCTTTTTTTATATATATATATATATATTTCTACCTGGATTATTGAGCATGCATCAGGGTAAGTTCATTAATACTTCAAACAATTGATAGTGGGATATCAATTGTTGATATCATGCTATCAACAATGTTGTGTGTATATATACACAATATATATGTATACACATATATATTATGTGTATATACACATAATATATATATGTATATACACATTATATATGTGTATATGCACATAATATATATGTGTATATACACATACATCTGTATACATACACATAATATATACACATATATTGTGTATATATACACATAATATATACGTTTATATACACATACATGTGTATATACACATAATATATACGTTTATATACACATACATGTTTATATACACATAATATATACGTTTATATACACATACATGTTAATATACACATAATATATATGTTTATATTAGTGCATTAACAGAGTACCCGAGTTTTCGACAACTCGAGTGCTTTGACTTCTATCGAGGCTTTTTTGTCCAACTCGGGTACCCGTAGTGACGTCACATTTCACATTTCACAGCGCGCGGGGCAGCTTTTAGCTTTTAGTAGACGCTACAAAATGGATTCCTGTGTGCGCACGGATGTTAATGGAGCAGGCCGTCTTGTCAAAAAGGTAAAACAGTTTATAATTGTATAAATTGCGCCACTCATTGAAACATCCTGACGTTCTTTTTCTATGAACACCGTAGTAGATTGTTGTGACAGCAGAGGGCAGTGTTGCAATGCAGGTCCCATATAACACGGTCGAAACGGCTTCATCTCTCTCGTTTAACAAAGAAAAAGATCAATCAATCAATCAATCAATCACCTTTATTTAACCAGGTAGAGCCCATTGAGATCGAGATCTCTTTTACAAGGGTGACCTGGTCAAGTGGTCAGCAGCACACGTCACATTGGCAATAGGCATTTGCACTTATCAAAAAGAAAATAAAGAAAACTACAATCACAGTAAACAGATGTTGACAGTTCAAAACCAACAGGATATGACAGATTTCTATATACATTATATACAAAACAAGCAGACAAAAAAACCAACAATGACATGTATATTGGATAAGTAGTGGTTAGAAACATCTGCAATGGTCAAGTTTCTTGATGACATTTTCTACTACGGTTGACATAAAGGATCCAGGAGAGATGAATGTTGATAGTTTCAGATCTTTCTGTAAGTTGTTCCAGGCTGAGGGGACGGCGAAGCTGAACGCTCTTTTTCCTAGTTCAGTTCTGACAGGAGGAACTGACAGGAGGACTAAATCGTTAGAGCGCAGGGAGTAATGACTGTGTGATGTTTGTATTAAGGAGGTGAGGTATGACGGGACCAGGTTTAGGAGGGTCTTGTAGATGAAGGATATCCAGTGAGTGTATCTGCGAGTGCTGAGAGATGACCAGCCAGATTTTACGTAAAGCTCACAGTGATGAGTGCGATAACTGGAGTCAGTAATGAACCGAAGGGCACCGTGGTAAATGGAGTCTAAGGACTGTAGGTATTTTGATGCAGCACTCATGTACAGCACGTCACCATAATCTAGTATTGGCATGAATGTTGCAGCTACTAATGTTCTCCTGGCTTTGCATGAGAAGCAGGATTTGTTTCTGAAGAAGAAACCTAGCTTCAGTTTGAGATTTGGTTATATACAATTGTATATAACCAAATCTTGTATATAACTGTATATACAGTTATATACAAGTTTCAGTTATACAAGAAACAAATATTAATCTCTCTAGAGCTATTAAAAATCTATAAACACAATCTCTAAAAGTAAACCTAAATTGCACAGCTGCAGGCGGTGGTACGGTGTGGCTGTGGCCCCATTTGTTTTTTAAGTTTCGGTTTTCATCGCCTTATACTTTCACTTTTAATATTATTAATATAACTAATAGTTTTGTTTTTCCTGTGACTTATGTGCAGTATGATAAATGATAGGAGCATAATAAATGCTCCCAATGCTTTGTTGGTCTTTTTTTTCTTTTTGTAAACACGTTTTTAGGCATTTATATTTATTTATTTATTTTGCATCGTAAGACACTGTGACGTCATCGGCTACTCGAGCGTCGTTCGAGTTTTTTTATGTTAATGTCGAGGTTAAAAATTATGTACTCGTTCAACCCCTAGTTTATATACACATACATGTGCTTATACACATAATATATATGTGTACAACGGATTGCACGCTCAATGTGAACTCGCAGACGTGCACTTTTCTGTCTGGAGGATCCTCCTTGGAAAATTAAAAGAATCCGGAAAAAAAAAAATCCGAAAAAAAAAGGTCCGTGGAAACTTAAAAGACCATTACACCAGCATGCTTAGGGACACAACAGTGTTCGTGATAATGTTTAACTTGCTTCTGAAACGCGAGTTTCTCTTTTCTAGCTGTCTAAGTTCCTCAAAGAGGAAGCTAGCGAGCCGCATCCGCTCAGGCGGATGTGACGTCAGCGCCGTAGGTGCAAAGAGCCCATTGAGGCAGTTTGTCTCACGATGCCTATGGATGAATATAAATTCAAACTTAGTTCATGTGAACACTACATGCTCTCGTCAATATTTAATTTATTTTTGTGCATTACTGATAAAACAGCTTGACAAATCTCAGGAAAAATCATGTAATATTGGATCATTTTCCTCAATAAATTACCAAGTATAATATTTTGTCTCATTTGTTTAACTGGTTTCTCTTTATCTACTTTTAGGACTTGTGTGGAAAATCTGATGATGTTTTAGGTCATTTTTATGCAGAAATTTAAAAAGTTTTAAAGGCTTCACAAACTTTCAAGCATCGCTGTATGTGTGAATTTAAAGTTATAATTGTGCCTGATTTTCACGTTTTTTGTGGTCCCTGCAGATGTTCAGCAGATGGTTCTGATTAAAGAAGCTCCTGAAGTACAGATGCTTGGGATGGATCAACAGGATCCAGAGACCCTCAACATAAAGGAGGAAGATGAGGAACTGTGGACCAGTCAAGAGGGAGAGCAGTTTTGTGTGAAAACAGAGACTGATGACCCCGGGTTTGCATTCACTGCTGTTCCTTTGAAGAGTGAGGAAGATGAAGAGAAACATCTATTTTTACAGCTTCATCAGCACCAAGTAAAAGAGGAAGATCTTCCAACCAGCAGTTCAGCTGACCAGATGAAAGCATCAACTGGTGGAGAGGACTGTGGAGGAGCAGAGACTACCAGGAACCCAGATCTAAATACTTATGGAGATGATTGCAGCTCTTCAGAGACTGAAGTCAGTGAGGATGATGAAGGTGATGATGTGAATGACTCTGACTCTCAGCTAAAAGACTTATCAGACTCTGGGTCAGAACCTGAAGACGGTGACAAAGACTGGAAGAAGAGCAGAGCTCCTGAGTCAGGCGTAAACACTGTCAACAAATCTTGCAGCTTCACTGAGCATGGGAAACAATTTCACAAGACAAGTCAGTCAGTGATGTCTTCAAGTTGTTTGGTTGTCAAGGAATGTGTTGAAGTGAAGAAAACTGGAGGCTCAGTCAAGAAAAGACAGTCAAGACAGACCTCATTTAGTTGTAAAGACTGTGGAAAAAGATGTAACAGAAAGAGTGATCTAAACAAACACATGATAGTTCACACAGGACAGAAAGCATTTGTTTGTGATCTTTGTGGACAAAGGTTTGGACAGAAGTCAAATTTAAACACACACATGATAGTCCACACAGGACAGAAAGCATTTGCTTGTGATCTTTGTGGACAAAGGTTTGGACTGAAGTCAGATTTAAACAGACACATGATAGTTCACACAGGACAGAAAGCATTTGTTTGTGATCTTTGTGGACAAAGGTTTGGACAGAAGTCACATTTAAACACACACATGATAGTTCACACAGGACAGAAAGCATTTGTTTGTGATCTTTGTGGACAAAGGTTTGGAGGAAGTCAACTTTAAACACACACATGATAGTTCACACAGGACAGAAAGCATTTGTTTGTGATCTTTGTGGACAAAGGTTTGGACAGAAGTCACTTTAAACAAACACATGATAGTTCACACAGGACAGAAAGCATTTGTTTGTGATCTTTGTGGACAAAGGTTTGGACAGAAGTCAGATTTAAACAAACACATGATAGTTCACACAGGACAGAAAGCATTTGTTTGTGATCTTTGTGGACAAAGGTTTGGACATAAGTCATCTTTAAACACACACATGATAGTTCACACAGGACAGAAAGCATTTGTTTGTGATCTTTGTGGACACAGGTCTGGATGTAAGTCAGATTTAAACAAACACATGATAGTTCACACAGGACAGAAAGCATTTGTGTGTGATCTTTGTGGACACAGGTCTGGATGTAAGTCAGATTTAAACAAACACATGATAGTTCACACAGGACAGAAAGCATTTGTGTGTGATCTTTGTGGACAAAGGTTTGGATGTAAGTCAGATTTAAACAAACACATGATAGTTCACACAGGACAGAAAGCATTTGTTTGTGATCTTTGTGGACAAAGGTTTGGACATAAGTCATCTTTAAACAGACACATGATAGTTCACACAGGACAGAAAGCATTTGTTTGTGATCTTTGTGGACAAAGGTTTGGACATAAGTCATCTTTAAACACACACATGATAGTTCACACAGGACAGAAAGCATTTGTTTGTGATCTTTGTGGACACAGGTTTGGATGTAAGTCAGCTTTAAACAGACACATGGGGATCCACATCAGAGAAAAGCAGTTGTTTAACTGAATATTAACCTTTGTTTTGTCTTTTTTTAATCTCATATAAAATAACGCATTCCTTTCAGTAATGTTTTTTTCTTTGTACCTTTATTACCAAACGTTTGATTTTTATATATATGTTTTACTCAAATTTATTCATTTTTAAAATATAACACTAAACTATATAACAAAGTAAGTTCATACAACACATAAATAAAATGAAGGGTAGCAGTAAGAAGAACAAAAATCTTATTGTATCTGCCCCCTCTTACAATCATTCAAATCAAACAACAATCATCTTTAAGTAACTTAAAAAAAATAAAAAAAAATAAAAAAATTCACCATAATTATCAAACTACAAAGCAACATACATAACAGTATTTCATTTATATTTTTGCATTAGTCCAGTTTTGCTCATTTTCTTAAATGTAATCATTGTTTTTGCATTTTTTACTTCAGTCTCCAAACCGTTCCACAATCCAATTTCTTGAATTGAGGTTGACCGACCCTTTAAACTGGTTCTAAATTTTGGTTTAACAAATATCTCTATTCCCTTGAGATTATACCATTCGCCGTTTAACAAAACGCATTTGGATATTTACAGGCAATTCATTTTTATGAGCTCTATACATAACTAATAAAATATTATGATCCACCAAGTCCATCCATCCATCCATTGTCTTCCGCTTATCCGGGGTCGGGTCGTGGGGGTAGCAGACTAAGTAGGGAGGCCCAGACTTCCCTCTCCCCAGCCACTTGGAGCAGCTCCTCCGGGGGAATCCCAAGGCGTTCCCAGGCCAGCCGAGAAACATAGTCCCTCCAGCGTGTCCTGGGTCTCCTCCCGGTGGGACGTGCCAGGAACACCTCACCAGGGAGGCGTCCAGGATCCACCAAGTCATGGAACTTCTAAAATTTCAGTTGATCAAATAATATGTTAGAAGGGTGACAATAATGTTTTCCAGTGATTATTCTTACAGCTCTTTTTCGTAGCAAAAAAATAGGCTTTGTAAATGTTTTACAAGCTTTACCACAAACAACAGTACAATAAATCAAGTGTGGAACAATAATTGTATTATACAACAAATACAGAGCTTCGTCATTTAACAAGTTCCTGACTTTTTTAATACTGCATTAGATTTAGCTATCTTTGTCCTAACAGAATTTATGTGATGTTTCCACGTTAATTTATCATCAATGATAGCACCCAAAAACTTTACCTCATTAACACGACAGATCTCAGCACCATCAATCTAAAAAGGAACATTAACGGTTCCCTTTTTTTTAACTGAATATCATGTACTTAGTTTTATCTAAATTCAACAATAATTTATTTAACCAATTTTGTATTTTAACAAATTCTGTCATCATCAGCTCAAACATCTGTTCAATGTCTTTACCCCCCCAAAAAAAAGAAAAAAAAAGTGGTATCATCAGCAAATAGTATACACCTAAGGAGTCCTGACACGTTTACCAAGTCATTTACATACAGAATAAACGGCTTTGGTCCAAGTACAGAACCCTTATGGACTTCACATGTAATATTGCAAAGTTTGGATCTTACATCATTTATCTGCACAAATTGTTTTCTATTTTTCAAACAACTAGATTCCCACTGTAATGCTGGTCATCTGATACTGTACTCAATTTGTCAATGAGAATAGTATGATCAATGGTATTGAATGCTTTCTTTAAATCAACAAAAACACTTGGACAATATTGTTTTTGATCAACAGCAATAGTTATTTGTTCCATAAATTCCATGATAGCCATTGACGTAGAGTTTTTTTTTCCCCTGAATCCATACTGACTGTTACTCAAAATATTTTGTTTATCAATGAATTGGTCTAATCTTAGCACAAATAATTTTTCTAAAATTTTTGAAAAATTTGGCAATTGGTCTATAATTGTTAAATATACCTTTATCACCAACCATCTTTAAAAAGAGGTATTACTTTGGCTATTTTCATATTTTCTGGAAAATTTCCTGTTTAAAATGATAAATTACATATATTACATGTATATGCAAATGGCTCAATAATATGACTCATATCCTTCACAAGCTTCATGTCCATATCAACCCAGTTTTTTGATCTCTTGTCTGAAAATGTTTTAACTACGGTACATTATTTCTTCTTTGTCAATTTCCTTAAAATAAATACTATTTATACAGCTAATAATTGAATGGTTCACTGTATTATTTACCTTAGGTATTTTATCTGCAAGGCTTGATCCAACATTCACGAAGTACAGGTAGTCCCCGTCTTACGAGCGCTCTTACTTACGAGGTTCCAGACTTACGAGCTGGCGAACGAGTAGTACATTTGTAAGAAAAACAGCACTTTTTTGTGTTTTTAGATGAAAGTGTGTTAGCTACCCATTTGGAAACATGTTTCCGACCATGTTTATGAACTAATATTAACGTTTTTGATGAAAAACGAGTGTTCGTAGTAGCGCTAGTATAAATGTTCCAACTTACGAGCGAAAATCCGGACTTACGAGAACATGTGCTTCGTGTTCCAACTTACGAATTTTCATCTTACGAGCACCTCGCAGGAACGGAACTCGCTCAAAAGTCGGGGACTACCTGTATTGATTAAATCCGTTTGCAATTTCATTGTCATCATGAATTTCATCATTATCCTTTACAAAATGTTGTGAAATACCAGTCTTTGACCTATGATTCTTTAAAACATCATTGATTACTCGCCATGTAGCTTTCATATCACCATTACTTTTTAAAATAAACCACTATAATATTACACTAGGTGGTGCTTTGATTTTTAATATGAGAGCTTGTAAAAATCTAGTTCAACTTACACCAAAAGATGTACATCTTTCAATAGTTAGTCACTGAGGAGTCCCATTGTTTGTTTTGAACGTTGAACATGTAAAGTCAGATACAACTAGCACATTAGGTCAGATGAAGTTCAGGAAAACATCTGCTAAAAGTTTCCTACAAAACAGAATAATTAATCTTTCCTTTCGTGCAAAGTCCTCATTACTGTAAACTCTCTCCCTTGTGACGGGAAGCAGATCAAATCAATCTAAACTGTTTATCTAAAGTCCAAACTAAAGAAGTGTGTACGTACATATCTTCTTCCCCTTGCTGGGAAGAAATTCACCCCTTCCCTTGCCGGGAAGTAAACTCCTTTTTATTGACGTCATATTGGTGTATAAATGAAATGGAGTGTCAGAATTGAAGAGTATTGTGGCTGTAATGTTCTTTGTTGAAGAGGATTAAACGATTCCCTCCTTGCTGGCAGAAAAGAATGAAGTCTGTCATTTCATTAACAACCTGATGAACCAAAGAGCCTCAACAATTGACGCCAACGTGGGGCAAGCCATCTGACCTCGGCTGACGTTCCCTGCCGGTTGGGAGCAAAACGAGTTGTGGGGCCCTCGGTAAATATATTTTTTATAGTATAAACGATTTCTTCTCCTCCCGGCTGGTGATGGTGTGTGCTGGGGGTCAGGGCTTTCAACTTTTTAAACAGTAAACTTCTCTTTTGCCATTTAGGATGGAATCTAAATAAAACGAAAACTTGCAAGTTTGAAGCTGTTCGAAACAAAAACAATAAGTAAAAGTGAAAATTTGATTAAAAAGCCACAGTCAAATTGGAAATAATTGGATACATAACAGCTTTTGTTTGTCGACAGTATAAAAATGCAGTTTTGAATGAGTGCTTTAGGTTTGAATGAACTAAATAAATAAAAAAAGTTTTTTCGCAAGCACTTAATAATCTAAACCATTAAAACTGTATTTTGGTTTAACCGGTTTGTATTAAAAGCTGTAACGTTTACAGTCCTGTGTACATACTGTGGGGGAAAAAAGTAACAGGCGTAAGAGTTAAAAAGCTGGAATGATCTACCAGTCCCTTGTTGTATGGGGCAAAAGGGTTAAAACTGTAAGTTTACAGTAATCGGGTCAAGTGGAAAAATGACAGATTTGTACGCGATAGATATTATGTATGTTAAATCTGACAACTAAATTTAGTGAAGTACAAAACATGCAAAACACAAGCTTGTAAAAGGTTCAAATAAATACTGAATAGAAAAACCTGTAAAACGATTGTGTACAGTGGGGGAACAGATAAAACTTTATTATATACTTTTCAATACTAGTATGTCAAATATCATGATCACGATAAACACAAATAAACCATTGACTATAAAATATTAATAAAAAAGGCCTGCATAAAATATTAAGAATATAATAAAATATTAACTAAAGTTTTCATCTTTAATTGTAATTAAAACCTAAAAGTAGAATAAACTAAAAATGTATTTCTAACAAAACCCATAAGTAGTAGTTTAACAATGTTGTATTGAGCAGTTTTGCTCCTCTGTCTTAAAGCGGCATATTGCATGTCTTGCTATTTTAGGCTCCTGGACAGAGCAAAGCAGTTGTCTCCTGTGCTGTGTTGACTGAAGTCTGAAAAAATGCATTCCTGCGCACTCTCGCATGTTTATCCAATAGTGCTGTTTTGAATATAATAAGTTTCGCTGTGTGTATAATTTATGCGTGCTATGTTTGGATTTTCTGTCATCCTGTCTAACGTTTTGAGATAAGTTGAGAATTGCCCTCATTCATGAACCGTTCGTACGCACAGATTTGTTCTTAAACTATGCGTACGAGTGATTTAGGATCATTTGTGGCATTCAACAATGTTTTCGTATCCTACGATTTTTTTCAGATACGAACAAAATCTACGAGTGGTCCGGACCTGTCGTATATTTTACGAGCAGCCAGTCTGCTGTCATCCAGACAGCATTTCTCCACTAATAACTTCATATTTCGTTATTTAGGAAATATTTAGAGTTTAAAAAAGTCACGCACCACAATTGTTTTTGACAATAGGTTCTGTTTGAAGTCGAATTATAATTTTAAATGTAATAATGACTAACGGATTAAAGTATTTAAATGAAAATCAATTTGTTATCAATGCCGTTTTCTAACACTACAATATTAATATGAAGATCTCAAACTGAAACCAACTTAAACCATGAATTAATTTAAGTTTAATTTGTCTCGGTAACGCAGACTTCGGTAACGCAGACTTTACATCGACCTCCTCCTGTTGCTGTCATAGAGCTCATGTGGCGCAGTGAGTAGAGCGTTGCGTCGCAGTTCCGAAGGTTATGGGTTCGCGTCCCACATGGGACAACGTTTTTTTTTTCTTTTAATTCATTCCAGATTTAAAAAACACAAGAAAACTATTTACAATACAACAAGAAATAAAGCATAAAGCCTTTTTAATTTGGAAAGAATAAATAATCTAAAGTAAGAAGGAAAAATAAAAAAAATCATACCTTATGGGACTCGATCCCACGAGGTGTAGAAAAGGTTAGGAACAGCTAACAGCGCAATGCTTTAACCAGTAAGCCACCAGGACGCATGCACATTTTGAGGTCCACATTTATTATAAACAAACTTTCTTTGGCTTTAGCTGGTCCTTTACTTCCATGAGTGATGCTGCTAATAAGGACAGATTTTTTTTTCTTGACCTCAGAGACCAGAACTTCATTCTCCGCACCGGTAGAGTTCTTCTTTTTTACTTTTCGCTGTCATTTTATGAACGAACACGTTTTGCCTCTGAGGTAGGAAACGTAGCCTTATATGGCGTTTTGAGGGGTGGGAATTATGTAAATAAGCTCACGCGTGCACGCGCAACTGTTTAGAACAGGTGGGATTCATCATATTTACGCAAGCCATTTACACACGTTTCCTCATGATAGAAGACTTTGTTGAATCTGACGTGGCATGTTCGTACGAACGCTTCGTAAGAACAAAAGTAGGAGAAACGTAGGATAAGAATACGAACAGTTTCATGAATGAGGACCAATGTTTTTAGGAAGTAAGTGTTATGTTCATGTGGGAAACTGTTCGTCGTTCTATTGTTGTTTTTTTTTTGTTGAGCGGTGTGTTGATGGATGGTTTCTGAGTTTGCTGGAAGGAAGAGACGGTTTCGTTTAGATGTGGAGAAACGGTACTGTTAAAGCAATGTTGCTGTTTTTTCTGTCCCTTCTGCGTCTGGCGTGGGGTTGAACTTGTGGTTCACTGTTAAGATAAACACACACAGAGAAGTAAGAACGATCAGACAGAAAGAAGTTTAAAGTCGGTTCTTTTGGTTTTTGGTTTCATATAAGAAAAACTTTAAAAACAGTGTTTAATCTGAGGAAATTTAGACGTTTTCATGTGCTTCTGTCGATAAAAGCTGTGTGGAATAAAAGGACAACGCCTTTTGACTAACAGCCAAACACATGCACGTACACACAGACACACACACACGTTCTTGTTTGTGCTTGCTGGGGACCGGAGAATAATACAGGCTGAGTGGGCACCAAATAGTGTCCTCATTTTGTAAGTGTCCTCACTACGTAGTGAAGACAGGTACACACACACACACACACACACACAAAAGCCTGCACATACAGCTTCACACAGAAAAAACAACTATCAGGAAAATACTAGTAGAACAAAAATAATACAAACTTGTTCTAGAAATGACATTCTTTTATAATTACTTTTTAACGGAGAGGACTTGGGACTTGGTAGAGGGAGTGGTCATCTGTTGTGTCGAACGTAGCTTCGTCTTTCTGCTTTGACTGCGTTCATTGGAATAACAAAAAGGGAAGTGACGTACGAGCTGCAGCAAGCTCAACTCTTAAAAATAGACAAAGTGCATATCTTGTTCTTTTGGAGGGCAGAAAAGTTTTTGTGCAAAACCGAAGTTGGGCATTCTAATACATTGTTTGAGAACATTTCCATTTTAAGTTTTATAAACAGTTAACTATATTTATTAATCAACAACAATTTTTATTTCTAACTTTTAACTTTTTATTTTTAAAACTTTTATTTTTTACTTTTATTTTTACTACTTCAATATACAACATTACGTCTCACAAACACAATGTCTGCTAAACCAGTTGCTATTCTTTCTATCAAAAATCCAGATTTAGCAAAGAACATCCAAAGAATTTCTGCGAAATGGACGAAACGGACGAAAAAAATTAACCACTCCATGGCCAGAAGGAGGGACATTTGATGTTTCTTTATGTGAAGATTTGCAATTACGAATTTCAGACTACAAGCCAACTGACAGCTCAAAGAAACACATAAAAAAAGAATGTTGGAACTTCAGGTTTTGAAATTATTTCACGATGAAGGCGTGAAGTATAGAGTATCATTGAAAGATGCTTACATTAATATGAAACAACAACAGCATGACAACATTGGATCAGACATGATAGAAAAAACAGACTTAAAAGAATTGAAAGACGACTCGATCAAATCACTTTATCCTTTGATTGGAAGTGTTACAATACAAGGAGATTTTGACCTTCACAACCAGAAAACAATTCTGGATTCATTAAACATCCCAGAAAATATAAATAGCGCAGAACACACAATCAGATCTGACAAAAGTGCATTGTCTGAAGCACGTAGCGGTGATGACAAACAGGACGCTAGTAAGAAGTCACCTGATCTACGAATTGCTTCTCCTAATCATTGTAGCACTGTAAAGAAAGGTGAGTTTAACATACCAGGCTCGGTTATTGATTGTTTTGCAGGAAGAAGTAACATCATCCGCAGAACACCTGGAGGCGATTCCTACTGGATAAAATTAAATCCCAGTAATGAAGAACCAGATAGACAAAAATTATGAGATGAAATATCACACATTGAACACCATCTCAACGGTGGACGACAGGTGCAAACAAGCTACACAAAGCTAAATGCATAGCAAACAGTTAAAACGTGCTGCAAACACATGAATAATCCTAACTCCTAAACAAAAAACAAATGAAACAGAAAAAAATCTTCAATCACAGAAAATAGATGAAGAAACACACAATCAAAAAAATAAAATAAAACATTCTACAAATACCAAAAACACCAAAACAACTGAAAATAAGATGTGCTAAAAACAAACAAACAAAAAACAGAAGTACACAGACCACTAAGGGGGCTTGTCCACCAAGTCACATTGGATCAGACCCCCTGTAAATACATTTTAGCTGAGCTGCCACTTTCTAAAGTCATAATACTTTCATAGTATTGTAGGATTTTAGGTAGTGGTCAGTTTACTGACTGTACCCTATTCCAAATGGAAGTTTGAGCAGATTTTATCTGACCCAAATTCTTCGCATTTAATTTTAACGAGTTATCTCTTTTTTGGATTTAAACAGATTAAATGTAACCAGACAAGATGTAACTCACGAGAAACGTCAACTTATGTTGATTCACCAGGAGATGAACCTTTTATTGAAAGAATCATAAAAGTACATCAAACATTTGTATATAGATTAGCCCTGATTTAGATTTCATATAAACTACTGTAGACGTGCGAGTGGTGGCGCAGAGGTTAAGAAGGTGCACTTGTGATCGGAAGGTCGCCGGTTCAAGCCCCGGTACCGACAACATCAAAGATGTGGGTGGGATAAGTGAAGCAATCACACTTGTCTCCACCCTCATCTGCCCCACTCTGGGCCCTTGAGCAAGGCCCTTAACCCACACCATCTGCTCCCCTGGGAACCCTAGATATCAGCTCTCTGCTCCAAACAGAGGACTGTGGTTGCTCGGTGGTCTGTGGTTGTGTCAGGAAGGGCATCCGGTGTAAAAACAACTGCCAAATCTTCGTGCGACTAGTTCGCTGTGGCGACCCCTAACGCAGGGAAAAAAGCAGAAAGAAAAAAAAAACTATTGTAGACAAGATTCAAATTGAAACAACAGACAAGTTAAGGGTCTTCTATTAACTTTTCTGCAGGCACATTAACCTACGAGTTTACTGGCTTAGAAAAAAAAAGTTTAGGATGAGGAATGGAATGAAAGATAAGAGGGAGTGAAGAGAAAATATCTTGATATGTGTAACCAGAAACCATGGCAGTTCCTCAGCAGCTTCCGCTCAACTTTGGTCGAATGGCCATCAACGTTTTACCTGTGCAAAGTTCCCTTTCAGTCTGGTTCTCTCGGTGCAACATACTTGCTATGGGAATTGCGCCCCCGCGTGATTACCTGAAGGAATATACTCACGCCTTTACGGCAGGGGCGTCACCGTCGCACCAGAGGCCCCGCCCTCTGGGTACTTAATCGGCTTGCACCCCTCCATCTTCCTCTTTGTTGCCCTTCACCTCGCTTAAACCTGAACTACCTCTTCGTAGGACTTCTCTGTGGCTTCATCGCTCAAACTGAGGTGAGCTAGCTCCTTGCACAGAGCGCACAGAGAATTATTCCTGCCTACTGCTGGACTAGCGAAAGCTAGTCCGGCACATTTTTCTCAACCCGGAAGCCTTTTTTCTCCTCTCTACAGGTTGCTTCGCTCGACGGTGCTAACTACGCCACAAGAAAAAGCTACCTCGCTACCTCAAAACTAGCGAGCTAGCTAGCGAAAGCGACATGACGGAGGAGACATTTGACAAGAAAAGGAAAAGGATTCTGGAAGGACTCGCTCGCCTTATCTCGGACATGCCTCCTGAGAAAGGAAAAAGAAAGTCGAGACTTCCAAAGAAAACCAACGGGACGGCGAGCCCAACCTCGCGCGCCTGTCCCAACGGATTTGGCTTTTCCCTCGCAGTAACGGACACCCACGAGGCCTGTCCAATCTGCCTGGGAATGTTTCATGTAATAACAGCTCTGGAAGCGCCCGATTTTTGCTCACACAGCAACCTCATGATGGATGCGGTGCTACGGAATCGGGTCGACCTCGTCGCCAAGGCAAATGGGCGTTTCAGCGACGACAGCGGACGCGGACATCACGGAGCCCCTCATTCCCACACCGGAGTTGGAAAACATAGCTCTACACGACAGCATACGCGTTAATGGGGCGACAGCCCTGACGTGCTGGCTCCTATGGTGGACCTGACGGTCGAGTTCGACACCTGTCGTATGATGAACGAGGACGAGATCTCGATTTCAGCCTCAGGGGAATTTTCAGCCGAGGAGGCGGACGTGGAACTGGAGGATCAGGGTGAAGACCTCACCCAGACCCTGTGCTCCAAGAAACTGACTTCTCCATCCCTGCTCTGTTCGATTTGTGCCACAGAGCAGCGGACGCACTGAACATCCCATGGCCGGAACCTCCGTCTCGCCAACAGGTTACGAGGCTGGCAGGAAGCTATTTCTACTCAAAGCAGCAGGCCGCCACGAGGCAAAAGATGCTCGTGTTCCCTGACTTCCTCACAGAACTAATTCGCACCTGGACTCAACCAAGAGCCCCTATGCTCCTTCCTCTCTCGCAGTTCCTCGACGTGGACGGGATGGAGGAAGTGGGAATAGCTAACGTGCCTCAGATTGAGGACACACTAGCTTCCCACCTGGCTCCTAAATCGTCTGGAACGAAACCAACTCTTCCCAGCAAGACTTGTCGAGCCTTAGCGTCTCTACTCGAGGAATGCTGCAGGGCTCAGGGACTCGCGGCGCGCGCCATGAACGCGTCCGCGCGAATGCAGGCTGAAAGGCCAGGCATAGCTACGCGTTTGTCCAAGCGCCTCGCCACGCCATGAGAGCGCAACGGCACAAGTCTTTGAACGCGGGCGGGAACGTGCCAAGCTCAAATTTTACGACCGCTCACGCACGCGCATTGTCTCAGTATATACTGCCCGGTGGCGGAATGTTTTGTATGAGACACAAATGTATTAAATTCCTCTTCTTCATCACTGATCGGACTTTTCTTTTGTTTTTTTTTCCAAAAGTCACGTGATCGCTTGAAGCAGTCACCATTCACTTCCTCCTCCGATGAAGAGGAATTAATTAATTTGTCACAAGCGAACTAAAGTCATGTTCAACGTGGATGCGCCAGCTTCTCAATATTTCCTGGTGTGCTTGTCTGCTGTGTGGGCTGAAGGACCAGCGCTCCCTGTTTTAATTGTATTTTTTATAACTTTTTATGAACATATAAACACAGAATACTGCTGCGCAGCCCTTTGCATTTTCTTCTCCCACCCGACATGTCAATCATTTCAGTAGGCGTGTCAGCAAATGACCAATCAGCGACCTCAATTTGTCCCGTAGGTAAATGCTCCGCCCTGCTGCTGCTCAAATGACGTCAAGTATTTGGAGCGAAAACGCTGGAGCTTCATGCTGAGCTCTGCTGTGAACTGCCCACACATAGCACACAAATGTGGCGCGGCGCTCGGACTAACGCGCAGCTCTACCTGGCCCTTTGCCTGGCGGAAAAACTGCAACAGCTTCAAACAACATCGGACAAGCAGGCGGCAACCGAATTGCTGGATGAAGCCCGCAGGGCAACATACTTTGTGCTCCGTATGATGGGGACAGCTGCTGTTGCTCAGGGCAAGGGAATGGCGGAGGTGGTCATCACGATCCGCCACCTCTGGATGACTGACGGAGTTCCCAGAGGGACAAAAGGTGCCTTTTCTCCACCACTTGATAGAACCGGAGGGGTTGTTTGGCAGAGTTTTGGAAAAAATTCAGACCAAGCTGGACCAAAGACACAAGCAGGCGGAAGCTCTCCAGGTGGGCATCCCCAGGAGAAACTTCACCCCTCCAAGGGAGTCTGCTAGTAGCAGGTTTGCGTAGCCTCGGTACCACTCGGCGACGCGTGCCCCGTCGCAAAAGCGGCCAGCATACGAGGAGGAGCCCAAACAGAGACCTCAGGGCCCATCTTGTAGCAAACACGCATGGAGCAAAAACTGGTTTGTCACCCGCCAGGCGCCCAAACACAGGGACTCCTCGGTGAACCGTGACAACAAGCAAAAATGTGCCTGATGAACCGGGTCCACGTTTCCATTTTACACGGTTACCCGCCCACGTGGTAACGGGATCGATCCCTTCATGTCCAGACTTTGCTTGTAAAACAGTACAAACAGCTGGTGTCTTTTCAGCATGCACAAATCATGCTTTCTCTGCTGTGAGTGACATAAAATCATGTACGTCATTACACGTAAGCACGAATAAATTTCATGAAACTGTCCCTCTCTGTTTTATTGACTCCCAAAAGACAAAACAACAACACACAATCTTCAGCAGAACAGGTCCCTCTGATCTACATGCCGTCATAAAAGGAGAAGGTGCTTTTCCCTTCTTCCTCATGGCCCACGGGGTATTAGCATAATCAATAAACCCTAGCAGAGCGCCTCTGACACATCTGCTGTGAGCAGACACGGAGGCACCTGTGAACCCCCCTCACCTCTCAGGAGGACAGATGGGAAGGGTCAAGTGCTTGAGCCCTCGTCTCATTGTGGACAAGAGGCCAGCCAATACTCTAACTACGCGATCACGTGACATGCCCGCTTCTCAGAGAGGCAAGCTGGCAGACTCGGACAATGGGGGGGCTGCCTCAGACGCCCTTAGGCAGACATGTACTTCACACCTCCACAACAGTGACTGTGTTCAGCATGCTATGGTTGAGAACAAATCAGAGCCGAATCAGGCCTCTCTTCCTGTTTCTCGAGGAGAACTGAGTTCTTTATCAAACAATCTGGAGTTTGACGAATTAAAAGGAACACCCCCACGCTCTCACGGTGTAGCCACTCCTTTGATATTAACGAGGGATGTGCATTGCCCAAGCAGTAATCTGGCAAGGTACCTCCCGTTCTGTTCTGATTCAAATCTGCTCTAAAAATAACTCTCCCAGAGGGTGAAACAAAAGCCTCGGTTGGTTTATCTGGTACTGCTGCTTCATTAAAGCCAAGGTCCAGTAGACTAGACCAGCTCAGAAAAAGGATTGGAGTTAGAAGATCTGCTCGTTAAAATAACTCACAGCCTCACAGCAGGACCCCGGATTTGGAGGGGGGGAATAGTTTTTCTGCTCCAAACCTGTCTAATAAGGATGACAGGTCACATCAGCCCTCAATTATCCCTGAGCGGAGTAACTGGGAGGCACATCAGCAGGGAGGCCTACTTCCCAATCTGGTAGACCCGCAGAGGTTAACAACCTCTGTGTTACCAGAGGGGCAGTACAACCACCTAGGCCTGGAACTGCCAAAAGTCTCAGCTTGTTGGCTGAAAAGAACAGGCTGATGACATTTGACTTGCCAGAAAATGTGGTATTGACCATACAAAATGCGCATGCTGGATCAACACAATCTTTATACGCGCAGAAGTGGTATATCTTTGAAGCCTGGTGCTCAGAAAGAAATATTATTTCTTATGCATGTGGCTTGGCTCAGCTCCTGACCTTCTTTCAGGATTTACTAGAAAAAGGTTGTTCTTATTCAACGATTAAAGTTTTCCAATCAGCGATCTCAGCCTGTCATGAAGGCTGGGGACACAGGACGCCTGGAGGACATCCAATCATAATGAGATTTATGAAGAGTGTCCTTTGGACTAAACCACCCAGCAGGAACTTGACCCCTGGTTGAGATCTTGGCCTGGTCCTGGGGGCCCTCTTCAACTCTCCATTCGAGCCACTGAGCGAGGTTAAGATAGATTTACTATCTTATAAGACTGCTTTACTCCTGGCACTTTGCTCGGCGAAACGCGTGGGTGACTTCCACGCATTATCTGTACAGCCAATGTGTACCAGGTTCGTCTCGGATAGGTCAAAGGTCACACTAAGGCCTAATCCTGCATACACTCCCAAGGTTTGGACTCTGGACCATAGGAGTCTAGACTTTGATCTCTCCTCTTTTCCACCTGCCCCTGTCTCTCCTCTTTTCCACCTGCCCCTGTCCTCACTCAGGAACAGGAAAGGCTACAGGCTCTCTGCCCAGTGAGGGTGTTGGTTTTGAACGTTGAACATGTAAAGTCGGATGAAGTTCAGGAAAACAACTAGCACATTAGGTCAGATGAAGTTCAGGAAAACATCTGCTAAAAGTTTCCAACAAAACAGAATCGTTAATCTTTCCCTTTCGTGCAAAGTCCTCATTACTGTAAACTCTCTCCCTTGTGACGGGAAGCAGATAGAATCAATCTAAACTGTTTATCTAGAGTCCAAACTAAGTAGTGTGTACGTACATATTTTTTCCTCCCCTTGCTGGGAAAAAATTCATCCCTTCCCTTGCCGGGAAAGTAAACTCCTTTTATTGACGTCATTTTGGTGTATAAATGAAACGGAGTGTCAGAATTAAAGAGGATTGTGGCTGTAATGTTCTTTGTTCAAGACAATTAAAAGATTCCCTCATTGCTGGCTAAAAATAATAAAGTCTGTCATTTCATTAACAACCTGATGAACCAAAGAGCCTCAACAAGGGCACTACGCACCTACATGCAGAGAACAGCCGAATGGAGGAAAACAAACTGTTTGTCTGCTTTGCAGCACCTTCTACTGTGAGAGCCCTGTCAAAACAGTGCCTCTCACATTAGGTGACTGAGGCCATCAAAAGGGCCTACAGTAGCAAAGGTCAACAGGTGCCCTCTGGAGTGAATGCTGACTCCACAAGGGGCTTGGCTACTTCCTGGTCATTATTCAGGGGTGTACCAGTCGCAGACATTTTTGCTACTGAGAATTGGACCTCATTAAATACTTTTGCAAAGCATTACAGTTTGGATGTTATTGTTGGTGACGTCACTCAGGCTGTCCTTTCTAATACACAATAGAAAGCAGCCTTGGGATGCCTGCTGGTCATGGGCAGACGTTCACTCTAGCATGCATTTTACTGAGCATTTCAAGGGCGTGAATGGTGTACTTGTTGTGTACTTCTAGTTTATATTTTAGTTTATTGAAGCACACTTCCCTCCCTGGGTTGCCACCTTACCGTGGTGGAGGGGTTTGAGTGTCCCAATGATCCTAGGAGCTACGCTGTCAGGGGTTTCATGTCTCTAGTAGGGTCACCCAAGGCAGACAGATCCTAGGTGAGGGACCAGACAAAGTGCAGTCCAAAGACCCCTTATGATGAGTAAAATAAATGGACAAAATGTTCCCTCGCCCGGACGCGGGTCACCGGGGCCCCACTCTGGAGCCAGGCCCGGAGGTGGGGCACGTTGGCGAGCGCCTGGTGGCCGGGCTTTCACCCATGGAGCTCGGCCGGGCACAGCCCGAAGAGGAGACGTGGGTCCCCCTTCCCATGGGCTCACCACCTATGGGAGGGGCCAAAGGGGTCGGGTGCAATGTGGGATGGGTGGTGGCCGAGGGCGGGGACCCTGGCGGTCTGATCCTCGGCTACAGAAGCTGGCCATTGGGACATGGAATGTCACCTCTCTGGTGGGGAAGGAGCCTGAGCTAGTGTGTGAGGTTGAGAGGTTCCGGCTAGAAATAGTCGGACTCACCTCAACGCATGGCTCTGGCTCTGGAACCAGTTTCCTTGAGAGAGGTTGGACACTCTTCCACTCTGGAGTTGCCCCTGGTGAGAGGCGCCTAGCAGGAGTAGGCATACTTGTTGCCCCCCATCTTGGTGCTTGTACGTTCGGGTTCGCCCCGGTGAATAAGAGGGTAGCCTCCCATCGCCTACGTGTGGGGGGACGGGCTCTGACAGTTGTTTGTGCCTATGCACCAAACGGCAGCGCAGATTACCCACCCTTTTTGGAGTCCTTGGAGGGGGTATTGGAGAGTGAGCCTCCTGGGGACTCCCTTGTTCTGCTGGGGGACTTCAACGTTCACATGGGCAATGACAGTGAGACCTGGAGGGGTGTGGTTGGGAGGAACAGCCCCCCTGATCTGAACCCGAGTGGTGTTCTGTTGTTGGACTTCTGTGCTCGTCATGGATTGTCCATAACGAACACCATGTTCAGGCATAAGGGTGTACATATGTGCTCTTGGCACCAGGACACCTTAGGTCGCAGCTCAATGATCAACATTGTTGTCGTCTCATCTGATCTACGGCCGCATGTAGTGGACACTCGGGTGAAGAGAGGGGCGGAGCTGTCAACTGACCACTACCTGGTGGTGAGTTGGCTCCGATGGTGGGGGAGGATGCTGGTCAGACCTGGCAGACCCAAACGTATTGTGAAGGTCTGCTAGGAACGTCTGGCAGAGTCTCCTGTAAGACGGAGATTTAACTCCCACCTCCGGGAGAGCTTTGAACATGTTCCGAGGGAGGCGGGGGACATTGAGTCCGAGTGGGCCATGTTCCGCGCCTCTATTGTCGAGGCAGCTTATCAGAGTTGTGGCCGCAAGGTTGTTGGTGCCTGTCGTGGTGGCAACCCTCGAACCCGGTGGTGGACACCGGCGGTGAAGGATGCTGTCATGCTGAAGAAGGAGTCCTATTGGGCCTTTTTGGCCTGTGGGACCCCGGAAGCAGCAGATAGGTACCGGCAGTCCAAGCGGCATGCGGCTAGGGTGGTTGCTGAGGCAAAAACTTGGGCATGGGAGGAGTTCGGAGAGGCCATTTAGAATGACTTCCGTACGGCTTCGAGGCGATTCTGGTCCACCATCCGGCATCTCAGGGGGGAAAGCGGTACGCGACCAACACCATTTATGGTAGGGATGGCGTGCTGTTGACCTCAACTCGAGATGTTGTAAGTCGGTAGGCGGAGTACTTCGAAGACCTGCTCAATCCTACTGGCACGTCTTCCACTGAGGAAGCGGAGCCTGGGGACTTTGGGTCGGGCTCTCCAATCTCTGGTGCTGAGGTCACCGAGGTGGTTAAAAAGCTCCGCGGTGGCAGGGCTCCGGGGGTGGATGAGATTCGCCCTGAGTTCCTTAGGGCTCTGGATGTTGTGGGGTTGTGTTGGCTTACGCGACTCTGCAATATTGCGTGGACATCGGGGGCAGTTCCCTTGGATTGGCAGACTGGGGTGGTGGTTCCCCTATTCAAACGGGGGACCGTAGGGTGTGTTCCAACTATAGGCGGATCACATTCTTAAGCCTCCCTAGTAAGGTCTATTCAGGGGTTCTTGAGAGGAGGGTCAGTTGGATAGTCAAACCTCGGATTCAGAAGGAGCAATGTGGTTTTCGTGCTTGTCGTGGAACACTGGACCAGCTCTACACCCTCAGCAGGGTCCTGGAGTGCACGTGGAAGTTTGCCCAACCAGTTTACATGTGCTTTGTGGACTTGGAAAAGGCATTCGACCGCATCCCTCGGGGGGTTCTGTGGGGTACTCCGGGAGTATGGGGTACCAAGCCCATTGATATGGGCTGTTAGGTCCCTGTATGACCGGTGTCAGAGCTTGGTCCGCATTGCCGGCAGTAAGTCAGGCTCGTTTCCAGTGAGAGTTGGACTCCAAGTTGCCCTTTGTCACCGATTCTGTTCATAACTTTTATGGACAGAATTTCTAGGCGCAGCCAAGGTGTTGAGAGGATCCGTTTTGGTGGCCTTAGAATCGCTTCTCTGTTTTTTGCAGATGATGTGGTCCTATTGGCTTCATCAGATCGTGATCTACAGCTTTCACTGGAGCGGTTTGCAGCCGAGTGTGATGCGGCCGGGATGAGGATCAGTTCCTCCAAATCCGAGGCCATGGTCTTGAGCCGGAAAAGGGTAGCATGCCCTCTCTGGGTCGGGGACGAGGTCCTGCCCCAAGTGGAGGAGTTAAGTATCTCGGGGTCTTGTTCACGAATGAGGGAAAACTGGAGCGTGAGATCGATAAGCGGATAGGTGCAACATCTGCAGTGAAGCGGGCGTTGTACCGGTCTGTCATGGTGAAGAGAGAGCTGAATCGAAAGGCAAAGCTCTCAATTTACCGATCGATCTACGTTTTTCAAGTCTGCAAAAATAAGCTGAGTTTTTTTCCTCTTCTTCCATCCACTTGGCTCTTGATCTGATGAATGCTCCTCTGGCCTTTATTTCATATATTTTATCCAGTTTGAGATGTAATGAAGAAAGTTTACCTTTTTCACCCTCTGTTAAATATTGTTTGTTGCTAATCATGTATATTTCTTTGATGATGTTATCTTCTTCTAATTTGTTATCCTTCTTAATCTGTTTGCTAAAGGAAATTGAATATTGCCGTATTCTGTATTTCATAAATTCACATTTTTGGACATATGACTGTAGGGAGTCATCTTGTAGAATTTCTTGAATTATGTATTTGATTTTATTATTATATTCAAGCTGTTTTAGGAGGAGTGCATTAAATTTCCAGTATCCTTTTATGTTTTTAGAGTTTATTACTGGTGAGACTGAAATCTCAATACAGCAGTGATCAGTGAGCGGAGCAGGGGAAATTTCACACATGGATATTTGATTAATCATTGTGTCTGCTATTAGCCAAATAATCTAATCTGGACTTATTTGAGGCATCTGCTTTAAACCAGGTAAATTGTTGGTGGTTTTTATTTTTTTCTCTCCATGGGTCATGGATGCATAAAGTGTTACAGAAATCAGTTAATAATGAGTTAGGGTGCTGATCAGTGAACTTGCTGGGAAATCTGTCCCTATATTCATCTAAAACCATGTTTCAGTCACCTCCAATTATTACATTTTCTGTACAGTATCTTTTTTGAGTTCAAGTATTGTTTCTTTGATGTTTAGGATAAGATCTTTGTTTTGTTTGGTGTTACAGTAGCCGTAAATGTTCCCCAAAATGAGTGAGGAGTTATCTAATTCTAAAACACATATGAGCCAGTGGCCATCATTGTGCATTTTTGTGGTTACTATTTTCCCAGGGCAGTTGTTGAATAAAATTGCAACTCCTGCTACTCTAGTTGAACCGTGTGAGAATATTATTTTGTCTCCCCATTGGGTTGACCAGAATTTTTCATCCGAATCCTGAGAGTGAGTTTCTTGGAGAAGTACACATTGTGGACTTTTGTTTTTACAATATAAAAAAGTAGCTTTTCTTTTAAGGTTATCTCTTAGACCCCTAGCATTGAGTGATAAAAGTTTAATGTTATGAGACTAGGACATAAACTTGAATTAGATTTTGAAAGAAAACAAAAAATTAGAAACAGTTACACAAATATTAACAAGAACGGACTATCTTAAGTCTTTTAAGTCAGAGAATAAAATAACTTCAAGGCGAGTCCCAATTAAAACAAACTTGGGTATTGACCTTGTACTGAACATTTGATGCGAACAAGTGTAAAAACTAATACAGAGTTGCAGTGAACAATTTAAACAGTAAATCTGCAAAGGGTATTCCCCCCCTGATAGAAATAGCTAATTTATTACTGTACGACCATCAATCACAGCAATGTGGCCTTTGTAAAATGCCACCTTACCCAGCGCTCTAGCTTGTTTGATTTTTGGCCACAGTTGTTCTCTTTTCTGTCAATCCTCTTTTGTGAAGTCTTGGCAAACCTCAGATTTTGATTCTTGCAGACTGGAGAGTCTTTCGTCGCTTTCCAAACTGCATCCCTGTGACGTCTCCTGAGAAACTGCACGATGATTTGACGGCTTCTTCCGTTTTCTTTCCTCCCGATGCGATGGATTGAGTCGACCACGTCTTCCATGACTGGCTCCCACTCTGGAAAGATCTGAAGTAGAAGCTCGTTGATTTCAGCTCGTAGGTTTTCTTCTTCTTTTTCCTTGAGGCCAGAGATTCTTAAATTCAAACGGTGTTTGTTTCTTTCCATTTCAAGCACTTGCTCTTTCAGTTCTGCATTTTCTTTTTTTAATATCTGAATATTATTTTTCCAGCGTATCCACTTGATTTGCTTTCTGTGATTTCTACTGAATTCATTTCCACATGCTGGATCATGCTAGCAAACATTTCAGAGTTTTCTTTAAGTTGTTTTCCAAAATCTCTCACCTTGATATCCAGGTTCTTTATGGCCATCAGAACATCAACTAGAGAAGGCTTCTGTCACTAGTTTTTTTAGCTGGTGGGGATTTCGTTGGAGTGGCACTTAAAGGACGCCTCGTTCCGGAGTTGCTAGCAGAGCTAGCTTTTGGTGAGTCCATGCTAACATCGTTAGCATAGTTGTGGTGTGCTAGCATGTCGTTGCATTAGCATTGGTGCTATTGAGTGGAGGAAAGTCTTTGTTGTTGCGGAAAGACATGTTGAAATGTATCCAATGTCCGTTGTTATGTTTGCAAATTGTTATGAGTAAGTAAGGACAAATTGAATTTAATATTTTGGGACCGGCCGAACGGAGCTCAGTTGGGTGCGTGTGCCCTGTTCGCCATCTTGCCGGAGGGAAATGGCATCTACTTCATTCCAAATTTTCTGGGGGAGGACCCCAGACCCTTCCCCCCCCCACCAGTGTGCCTGCCCCCCACCCCTTACAAATGCTTCTGATGCTAGTAAGACATTTCCATCAGAGTTTTAACAGCCTGTGTTCAGATAAAACCTTTTCACTGCACAGAACATCTGTGTGTTGATGCGGGAGATGACTCCAGCTCTTACTGTGAAAGTTATTTAGAATGCCATCTCTGTGGAACTTCCTGTTAGATTGTGATATTGAGTATTCTAAATTTATTGCAGATGAATTGACTGAAATGTGTCTGTTTAATGTGGCATTGAGTCTTTTTTTTTTGTTTTTGCTACAGGGCAGTTCTCTGTGGCATATAAGTTCAGATACATTGAAACCTCATGCAAGTCATTGTTACTTGAAGCTGAATTGTTTAAAAACAGTTTGCACTTTTCAGAGAGCATTTTTAATAAACGTTGGCAAAATGTTACAATTTTATTTGATCAACAACACAAAAAAGTTTCAGGCTCAGGTTTTTTTTTCACTTTAAGCCCTGTTTGATTTATTCTGCTCATGCGTCAATGAAGTTCCTTCCACAGACTCCATGAGGTAAGCAAAATTAATAATAATAATTGTCTGTGCCGGGACTCCTGGCGATCCTGTTTTGAACTCAGAAACTAAACTGAGTAATGGCATAAGTTTTGGGGAAAATGTTCTATTGTTGAGGTGTGTAAAGGGTTTATGGGGGGGTCAGTTTTAATACTGACCTCCTTTTTACCTTAATTTACTTATTCAGATTGAATAGTAATTTCACGGATTCTCTTCTTTTTCGTTTATTCAATATTTCTGTGATCTTGATGATGGATGAATAACCATAGCCATTAAGTGACAGAAAACGGTGATTTTAGTTTGGTATGCCAGAGACAATACCATTTATTTAAAATAAATCACTAAAATCAACATCATTACACTTGATTGGCAGGATTTCACTTTCTTGCAATTTACACGCATCAACACACTTATGTAACACAGCAGACATAAATAGGATGTTAATTATTTAGTCTGAGGGCTTTTAGCTTAAAGATAGTTTCCAGCTTAAATTGAGAGGGAAGGGAAAAGGAGGAATAAAAGGTTGGAGAGATTAAGAAGGGAAGTTATTTATCTCGAGTGTAACCAGAAATGACACTTTCCATCAGACTTCTGCCAAATTCCAGGTACGTTGTAAACCGCTCTTTACCTTTTGACGATGCGTCTGATAAAGACCTCACCAGCCATCCAGGTGCACAGAGTCCTTCAGGCCCTCGTACGTCTGAACTGGTCGTTTACTTTCAACGTCTCCTCGGATCCGCGTCAGTCGTCAGAGAAATGTGGCAGCTCCTGGCATTTGGTTCGAAATAACTTACTCCAGAAAGGAATAAACAAAGTTGGAGCTTGTGCTCGTTCGAAGTAGACTTATAACAAAACATGTTATTAGTCCTAGCTGAATGACGTGTCCTTAGCGTGTGACTGAACGTCAAATCCAGCTCTTTGGGAGAGGTTCACATTTCTTTGAAGCTCCCAGCAGACTCTGAAGCGTTTCCGCACAGTTAGAACTTAAAAAGCAGGAACAAAGAGAGGAGTGAACTTGCCTTATCAGACCCAAGGTTACAGCCAGAGCAGAGAGAGATTTGTTTAGGGAAAGGCACAGCAAGCTGGAGCCCTTTCATGAAAAACACGGATTACTGTCCTCTGAGTTTCTAAACAAAACCGTCCGGTCTCTGTGACCCGAGACTGCACCTTTGACACAGCAGTGAACACAGTTTAAACTCTTACAGAATAACACAGCTTAAAAGCACACATCATGAAAATGACAAAAGTTATTCTTTTGATCACATCAGCCTAAAATCAAAGATAGAAATAGTCTCTTTTTGGTGACTATGTTATCAGATTATAGCTAAATGAATGATTTTGTAGTAAATGTCTTGCTTTACTGAGAGGTCAGTAAAGGTCATCACTGGACAGTTCAAAAGTACACAGGTGTCTTAAAAGTGGACAAGGTCATGCCCACTACATCTCCCCCCTTTTGGAAGCCATCGCCAGTCCTTGGGGATGGGGTCCAACACGAAAGGAAACCTTGAACTGTCTTTGATCTTGAAGTAATCCAGTAAGTGGAAAAGAAAAAATCAAAAATTATAGTCCCATAAAGTTTTGAAACTTCCATACTGTTCGTAGGTAATCCCATTGCGGTAAGCTTTTAATCCCTTGGAAAACTGAGTCTGTTAACTCTTGGAAAACAAAGTCTGTGATCCTTTGGAAAACAAAGTCTTATAATCCACAGCGGTAATCCCATAGCAGTAATTCCACCACGATTAGAGTTGGTGATTTCATCAGCAACAATTGTTTTTATAATCAGCATGTAGAGGGGATCCCTCGATTGACGCAGAGGAGGCGACCCTTGGATGAAGGTTGAAGACCAAGCGTTGGAGCTGCAGGTCCCCACATCGAAGGTTGTTGGCTGGTTGGTCTCCAGTCAGTGCCACTCTGGTTCTATGTGTCATGCAATTATGTGGTTTTAGGTGGGCTTATGATTGGGATTTTACATTAGGCCCTACCTATATGCACCTGGTATGTAAGCTATCATGGTTTAGATCAGCTATAATTACCAATTAAGGGGTGGATCAATTCTGTAAATTAGATATAGGGATCTATACCTATAGAATTTTGGAGGGCTTCTGTAACGAAGGCCTCTAATTCCAAACTATTCCTCCATTCATTACTTAGTTTAGGTTAAACTAAAGTAGAAAAATGAAATATAGTTTGATCTAAATGTCTGTTGTCTTTTAGACGAACGACGTAGGATTTGGTGTTCCTAATAAATTTTGAAGTCTATAGCGAGACTCATCAAAATGAATAGATAATCTAGAATAGAAACGATCGAATTGGTTCAATTTAGCAATTCTGAGACCAGTGTAGTTTATGGTACCTTGGGTAGCTTTAAACTACATTGACTCTTCAACGGTTGAGATTTAACAAAATGAACTGCATGTTGGCATAGTTAAATCCATCTTATGCATTAATCAATGTTAATACAAAACCTTTTGGCTGGGAGTGTTCAAAACCACAACAATATCTCAAATAATGATGACAGTAATGACTAAACAACAAGGAAACAACGTTTTACTGCTTCGACACACTCTTGTCGTCAGATTCCAAAGTGCAACACACAAGAAAAACAGGTCTCAACTTTATGACCGAGGTCAAATTAAATCTCGTGGATTTAAACGGTTGTTAAGATTAGTTTTTTGTTGTGGGTTTTAGGCTTAGCGTTTCTAAGTTCAAATTGGACAATGCGACTTATAGGGTGGGAAATATGGTAGTTTAAACCTGATTAGTTTATTTACTAACTTGTGTTTGGACGACCTTATTATCCCATGAAGTCGGTGAGTTTGTGAGATCTTTGTCTTTTGTGGAGTCATTGAACGCCTTGTAAGGTTTGATCTGATTTCGATGTACCCATTTAGCAATTGGCTCTTTGCGGCCTTTGCTGATTTTGATTTCGTAGACGACTGAGGACACTTTGTCTGTTATCAGATGAGGTCCAGTCCACCTGGGCATTAGTTTGCGGGCGAGAGTTCCGGTCCCGGACTCTCCTTTCCCGGTTGCTGGGGCGAACGTATAGTACCAGACTCTGTCTCCCACTTGGAGTTCATTGTGAGAGGCCTTCTGGTCATAGTACGCCTTGCGTCCTTCAGCGGACCTTTCCAGGTTTTTCTGGGCGAAAGCAAAAGTGTTTCTGAGGTGTACATTCAAATCTTTCATGTATTGTTGTGTAGTGTAGGCTGTCGCCATGGCGGCGTCGCCTGGTTGGTACAACAGGTGTAGAGGGAGAGTCATTTGTCGACCGGTCATCATCTCGAAGGGAGAGATGCCAGTTGATGTGTGTGGAGTGGCTCTTATGGCCATGAGGACCAGAGGGAGTTTCACATCCCAGTCCTTGTGGTTTGCAGCCACGTATTTCTTCAAAATACTCACCACAGTTCTGTTTGCTCTCTCTACTTGGCCTGAAGCCTGTGGGTGGTAGCCGACATGAAAGTTGGCCTTGACGCCTAGCGTCTTCCACAGTTCTTTCATCACTTCACCTGTGAAGTGTGTACCTTGGTCTGAGTTCACCCGAAGGGGAAGTCCAAACCTTGAGAATATATGATTCATTAACAACATAGCAGTTGTTTGTGCTGTGTCGTTAGGAGCTGGTAGGCATTCTACCCATTTGGTAAATGCACAGGTTACCGTGAGAAAATATTTATTTCCTCTAGAGCTCTTAGTGAGTGGTCCAACCCAGTCGATCTGGAGGTCAGACCATGGGAATGCAATGCCTCTGCTTTGCAGTGGTGCTCTGTGAAGTGGTCTGGTTGGCTGAAACTGGCCACAGACCACGCACCCTTCAATGTAGTCCTTGACATCCTTTTTCATTCCAGGCCAATAGGCAATTTGTTTTAATGCCGTCAGCGTGGCTTTATCTCCTTTGTGTCCTGCGGACGGGAGATCATGGGCATGAACTAACATCACCCCCCTTTGGTCATGGGGAACCACGAACACAGGTGAGGACGTTGGTCCATGAGCGAAAGTTAGGATGCCCTTGATTAGTTTTAGCTGTTTGCGCAGCTGGTAAAGGACTTTAAGGTCTGGATCGGAATCCAGTTCGTCTTTAGACGGAGTGTTTTTGTCTGGATCAGTCAGGTACAGTATCATGGAGTTGATAGCAGGATCCGACTTCTGTAGTTGGATGATGTCTGGGTCAGTCAGTGCAGGTCGTACAGAGACTGCGTTGTCAGCAGGTCTGGCCGCGGCCTGTGCACGTGTGACTGCCATAACCTCAACAGCAGGTTGTGTTGACAGAGTCTTGATTAACCAGGAGGAGTCGAAGGACCATAGAGGACCTTCGTCGGCTCCTTCTTTGGCTAAGGAATCTGCAATGTCATTGTAGTGCTTGTCATCGCCTGGGACTCTAGAATGTCCTGGAACTTTCTTCCAGTAGATCTGTAAGTCGTGTGATGTCACCAAGTGATCACATGCCATGAAAAGCTCTTTGTGTTTGACCACTTTTCTGTCGCTTGTTAGGAAACCGTTCTGTTTCCACACAGCGAGGTGACAAGCGAAACTCAAACGAGCATAGTTAGAGTCAGTGCAGATGACTAGGGTCTTGATGGAGCGTGCTACTACCATCTGGAGAGCTATTAGGATTCCTGCAATCTCAGCGTACTGAGAAGTCTGAGAGCCTAATTTGTAGCTGAAGGTAATCTGTTCTTGGTCTTGGAGGAGGACCCCTCCAACACCTGCCCTACAGATTTTGTCGCGGAGGAATGAAGATCCATCCACGTACAATGTCGTCATATCTTTGCAGATATTGTCATCAAAGAAGTGGTGGTTCGGGTCTTCAGTTACTGGGGTTTTTACCTCAGCCAACGGCTGGGTCGCTGGTACATCTTGTGTACACTTTTGGCAGAGTGCCAAGTCTGTCCCCAGATGTGACTTCTTGTTTTGACCATAACGTATGTCTAGGTTAAAACTTTGAAGCGCCATGAGCCACGTTGCAACACGTGAGTTTGTTACCACACCATCTCTGATGCGTTGGCTGTTCAGGAATGTCACTGGCTGGTGTTGTGTTTCCACAATGATTTTCTGTCCACCAATGTAGCTGGAGAAATGTTTTACTGCCCACACTGTGGTCAGTAGAGCTTTCTCACAGTCTGAGAATCTCAACTCGGGGCCTGCCATCGTCTTGCTGGCGTAGGCTACTACACGTTTGTCTCTGTCGTGTATTTGGTACAGACCTGCACTTATGCAATGAGCTGAGAAGCCCACTTCCAAGTAAAACTCTTTGTTGTAGTCTGGGTAGACTAAACATGGGGCTGACTTGATCCTGTTTATAAGAGCGTCCATTGCCTGCTGCTGTTTGTCAGTCCAGACAAATGGAACGTCTTTCTTTAGGAGTTCAGTCAGTGGCTTTGCAAGGTCTGCATAGTTCTCTATGAACTGGTTCGAGTAGTTACACACGCCAAGAAAACTTTGTAGTTCTTTGAGATTGGTGGGGACTTTGAGATTGTCAAGGCCTTGGGTGCGAGTCAGCTGTGGTTGTACTCCGTCTGGACCTACAAGTAGGCCAACGTAGTCCACCTTGGTTCTGCACCACTGGCACTTCGACAGTGATATTTTAGCACCAGCAGTTGTTAGCTGATTCAGAACGTGGTCGATCTCAGCCAAATGTGAGTCCAGTGTTGGCTGCCTCAAAAGGACATCGTCCACATAAATCAGTGTCCCACGCTCGTGGGCGTCTGGACATGCTTTGTTCAGGAAGATGTTGAACTCTGCAGGTGAGTTAGCGTAGCCAAAGGGACACCTGTTAAAGGTGTATTGACGGCCACCAAAAGTGAAAGCTAGTTTGTATTGATCCTCGTCGCGCACAGGAATGGTCCAAAAACCAGAGGCGATGTCGAGGGTCGAAAAGTACTTACCATTGGTGACCTTGGGCAATTCCTGTTGGAGCTGCGTCATAGGCCATCTGGATAAGGGAACTTGTTTGTTTAGCTTTCTGTAGTCTATAGTAAGTCTCCACTTACCATTTGGTTTTAACACCGGCCATAAAGGCGCAGAGTAAGTGCTGTTACAGTATCGGATGATACCTTTTCCTAACAGGTCATCAATGATTTCCCTGATAGGTTGATGTGCTGCCAGAGGAATCTTGTATTGTCTGACAAATGCAGGTGGAGCATCAGGCGGGGTTGGAATGCTCACTGTGTGGAGCGTGGTCAACCCACAATCCATCGAGTCAGTTGAGAATGATTTTTCATATTTTAGCAGAACTTTGCGAAGTTTGTCCCTGTCTTCATCAGTTTTCAAGGCGTCGGCCTGAGCGACCACCTGGTCAATCTGTGAAGCAATTGAGAGGGGTTCTTGTGCTGTGGGGAGCTCCAGTGAGTCCCCTTCAGTGTCGTAAAACCTGTCAACAGGTAGTGCACTGTAAGTTTGAGGGCCTAGACTGTCTCCTTCGTTGAGACCGAACCTGTGGACAGTGTCCTGGTCGGACTCAGAGGGGGAGAAAAGAGCTATGGCCTGTGTTGGTTTTGTGAACAAGACTTGCCCCGAATGATGACTTGGGATCAAGTTTTCTGGGAGTCCTCCCAGAAATGGAATGCTTAGTTCAAAATCATGAAAATCAGTAGAGATCAACCATCCTAGCTGTGAGCGCTTTGGGATCAGTACCTCTTCTGTGCTCGTGTTACACACAGCGACAGTCGTGGTTCTGCCGTCGAGGGTCACTTGGCATGTGGCCTCCATGGACAGTCCTAAGTTGAAAAACATAGGAGATGGTTGAAAGCATGCCTGTTTTGTTCTAATAGCCTGTCCTTTCATGATGTGAATCATCACCGGCTTGTTCATAACCTGAGGTGGCACCACAGTGTTATGGCTGTTAGCAACCTGGCAGACCTCTGGAATGGTCTGTCCAGCCTTAAGGTTCTCTGTGGTTAACACAGGAGAGTCCTTCGTGGCTGTATCTAGTGACCACAGTGCATTGTTGTTGACGTCCACTCGGACACCTAATCTTACCAAAATGTCGGAGCCTATGTAGGTTGCATGTGGTAAGTTCGGGACCACGAGGAACGGGTGATCCAGTTCACGTTGGTTCCAGATTAGTTTCAGGTCAATGATCCCTTTAGCGGTCATTACCTGTTTATCGTTGGGGTCCAACGAAAAGCGGAAAGCCTTTTTGTGCATTCCTAGACCCAACTGTTTCTTAACCAAGGTTCCATAGAAAGCTTGGCTGATCGCTGATTTCTCCGTCCAAGGGGACAGAACAGCATCATCGGTGTGGGATCCTTGAATCTCAACACCTTTGACTACCTGTGGTAGGTAGTGTTCGGTGAGTGCCAACTGTTTCAGCTCGCAGAGGGGGCTCTCTTGTTGGACCTCTACTGCCTCACCTGTAGTTGGAGGTTCACCCACAGGGATTGTGCTCTCGTCTGAGCATTCCCTTTTGCCTTCCGCGGTACCTGCCGTTAGACGGTCAGTGTTACTCTGTGTAGGCATATCGATCGGCAGTGGTTGACTCACTCTGGTCCACATTGTCTGATCGCCATAATCTATAACCGCGTCGAAGCGGTTTATAAAGTCTTGGCCAACCAAAAATGGGCATGAGTCAACGGTGGACACGTATACCGGGTGGTATAGTGTCGTTACACCAATCTGCATGTGAACCATTGCTATAGCTGTTAGGGTTGTACTCGTCTCCGAGAGACCCTGCAAAACTATAGCACATTCTCTGAGGGGTATTTCCCTGTCAACACCGTTAGCGGCCAGCCGTAGCTCTTCTAACAGTGTGGGTGACATAACGGATATGTCTGCCCCACCATCCAAGAGGGCCTCTTTTCTGAGGACCCCTTCCAACGTGATGGACAGGTAAGCCTTCTTAGCGGGCCCCTTTCTGATAATGTCACACAGGAACTTACCAGGTTTTCTCCGACGTTTATCACGCCTACCCCTGACTGTGTGACCTTCATTTATCAGTACTGGTAGTGCAGACACACATGGGTCTGACTGTTCAGTTCGTGGCGAGCCACTTTCATCGGTGAGTGAGCTGTCCCCCCCTTTTTCTGACGAGGGGTGCTCAGACTCCGTAACAATGAAGTCATGGTTACAGTCAACGTTTTGTTGACTGTCACATTCCGGACTGTCAATGATTTGACTGTCATTACCCTGATTGTCAGCATCCTGACCACCAGTGTCTTGGTGAATGTCACATTCTGGACTGTCAATGATTTGACTGTCATTACCCTGATTGTCAGCATCCTGACCACCAGTATCTTGGTGACTGCCAGCAACTGTGGCATTGTTGTTATTTGTATGCTCAGAGTTACTATCAATGATAGTGCTACACATCACACCAGGTTTGTTCTCGTTTTTAGCATTACCCCACACGTCGAACATCTGACGTATTTCCTCCATGTCTTCTGGGGACAGAGGGCTACGGCCTTTCCTCTGGGACTTCTGCGATTTTTTGTCTGTCTCGGACTGTTCAGTTCGAGGGGTAGGAGGAGCAGGTCCACGGCGTGGGGGTCCCTTCCGGGACCACCCTGGTTTCGGGGGTCCCCTCTGGGACCACCCTTGGTTCGGGGGTTCCTACTGGGACCACCCTTTACTCTTTGGACGCGCATCCCCCTTCTGACCCTTTTGTTCACCCTCCGTGTTTTGCCTGAGCCACCTTGGGTTCTTTCTCCAGCGGGCACCCCCACTTTGTGGTCTGTCAGGTTGAAAGGTCTGTTTCTTTTCGCCTGTCGGTGGATAGGGAGCTGGTGCTCGCGTCCCTTCCAGTTCCAGCGATTGGGATTCGGCTCTCGCACTCGTGAACACCTCTACGGGTGTTCTGCATTCCATGCGGGCCTCGAAAACATTTACGGCGCATTGTTTCATTTCCTTGATGGTTTTGTCTCTGAAATTAGCCATCACTTGTACTGACTCTTTTATATCAGGGTGGAGGTTTTTACCGAAAAGGTATTTAAAACCTACTTCGTCCTCCATGCCCGGTTCATTGCGATTACCAAAGAAAGCCTGGAACATTCTCTGGTAATATGCCTGTGGATGCTCTTTCTTACCTTGCACGACCTTCTCGGCATCAGGGTAGCCACCAGGCCCCATGTTTGGAGTGAACTCTCGTATAAGAGTATCACGCAACAGTTTGTAATCTGTTTTCATGGCGTCTGGTTGGCGATCAATGAAGGCATATACAGGCCAGTCTGCGGTGAGCCTGATCAGTGCAATTTTATCCTCAGCAGTAGCATTTGGAAAATTACCCAGTTGGAAGTCAAGAGAGTCTAGGTAGGTCTTTGTATGGATTGAACCCAACGGCCCTGGCTCAAAGCGTTGAATGTATCTAGAAAGCTTCTGGAGTTCAGGTATTGGAATAGAAAGTTTAGCACCATTGCTATTCCCATTTACCTGTGATCCATGTGCAGGTGTTGTTGTTGAGTACGCAAGTCCCTGCTCCGACTGGCGGGTCTTAACAGGTACGGTGAGCTGTTCTGCATCACCGCGTGGAGGTGGTGGGGGTGGGGGTGTGAAGCCTTGAGACTGCTTTGCCACAACATCCACCCACCTTTCCCTTTCTTTAAAAAGGTTTTCTTTAGTCAAGGTCAGTTCCACCTTATTTTCAGTCAATTCTCTGCTTAAACAATCAACTTCAGTTTGTAGCGCTGTGCATTGTTCACTGAGTTTTTTATTTTCCTCGAATTGAGTGCTCTCTTTTAGTTGTTCTTTTAATCTCTCATACTCAATTTTCAACCTTGTGCACAGGTTGTGGGTTTCTTCTCTTTTTTCCTTGTTCTCTTGTAGTACTTTAGACAGCGACTGTACCTGTTGCTGTAATCTTTCATTCTCCCTGATAGACTCGTCATATTTTTGTCCTCTGGACCGAATGTTTTCTTCATATGATTGTGTTTGCGACTGTATTTCATTATTTAAACGTTCAATCTGTGTATTTGTCGTTTTCTTGTATGACACAAAATCTGAAGTGGTACCTTCGTGTTTAGTTTTCTCATCAGCCAGTTTATGTTTTTCATCAGCCAGTTTATTTTTTTCATCAGCCAGTTCATCCTCAAGGTCCTCACTCTTCCGCACTTCATGGTCCAGTCTGGCCTTCAACAGAAGGGCCAATTTGGCTAGACGGTCGGCGCTGAGCTTTTTTCCATCTTTTTTGAGTATGCTTGTTGCTAGACTTTCTAACTCTGTATTCAGAGTCGAGGTGTCCATTGCTGCTACCTCCTCACCATACTTCACGAGGGGTTTTGTTAGCAGCTTTAAGGCATTATCAACACAATCTGTGTCCTCTGACTCAGAGTCTGAATCCTCCTGCGCTGGGATTATCTCCTCCTTCTGCGCTGGAGTCTGCTCTCCTTCAGCATCCTTCAAGGATGAGGACGGTACAACGTCATCTGATTGTTTATCCATTTTTATTTTGAGTCTGTAAAAATCAACAAACTGGTACATGCGGGTGTTATTCTAAAAAGAAATTTGTTATCAAATTAACCTTACTGTTTTAAATGTACACAGAAAAACGTTAAAAATGCAATTTCAACTAAAAATGTACAGATGTGTACACCGAATCTGTTTAAAAATTCAGAGATGTGAAGAGCTTAATGTGGAAATGCTCTGTTCTCCATCAATTTTATTCATTTAATTTGAAAATCCAATAACAGATGCTCTTTGAGTGTTATTTTAAATCTCTTTAGTATTTAAAACAAGCATCAATTGTTTGTCTGTACCTCTGTTATTCTAAATTTTTTATTTAAAATAAACAGGAGTTATTGTTTGTGTACAGAACAATTTTTAAAGCTGGTAATTTCACCATAAAAATGCTGACTTTTATGATGTTTGTTGAGAAAAACTCATCTGTTAATGTCCAACAGGGGGCAGCTTCAAGACTTAATGTTATCACGAGGCTGACTGAGTTTTATTCAGTACTGGAAAAGAAAACAACCGTTAGAGTTAGTTTTCAGTGAAAACGAGAGAACTGCTCGAACCGCGTTCTTGTCAGAGACAAATTTATGTTGTTAGACAGTGTTGATGGCTTCAGATGAGTTTTTAACCATTTAGTGAAACGCTTTTCACTCTGTGTGTGTGTCCGTGTGTGAACCAGCGAGAGTGTAACCTGTCACTCAAAGTGCGGCACCTGGAAGTGACGACAAGAATGAGCGGGCCAACGCAGCGTGCGTAGCGCGTCACCAGCTTCAATGTTTGCGAGGCGGAGCTCGCTACAACATACGTGACGTCAACAAATCAATCACAGCGTTTGTAGTTCATTCTCCAAGCATTCATGGCGAATGTAGTTCCTTACCTTCGACCAATGTAGCGCCGGAAATGACGACAAAGAGGGCTGGTCGCAACGGCGTGCGACGTGATTGACAGCACACAACAGCGAATCAGCGTTCGCTACAAGAGTGATTGACAGCACCCAACAGCGAATCAGCGTTCGCTACAAGAGTGATTCACAGCACACAGCACTCGTTTCATCCAATCACAGCTCATAAACAGACATGTAGACACACGTCTTCTTAACGTTAGCTGCACAGCAGAAAACAACTTCACAACTCTTTAAAACAACTCAACGCTTCAAATTAACTTCCCAAAATTCCGAAACGTGTGGCGCACATCTAGACAGGCGAACTTAGTTACGCTTAGTAACACAGCACTGCAGCTGTTGAACAAACACGGACTCTCTCGGAGCGCGTCAAGGTCGGTCCGTCCACTTTAAAGGAGCAGAATTCGGGTTTCAGAACCACAATCCGACAACGTTCGAACAGAAATATGCCTCTTTAACCTGCTTTAAAATGTAAAAATACCACAACAGCAATCTTGGAGATGTTAAAATTAGCTTTCAGGTTCTATGACTCGGCGGTCATTTCAACAAAGCTCTGTACAGGAGTGTGTAGTGAGCTGGACCGGAACCAGACCAGAACCTCCACAGACTACGGCTGACAAAACTTCACCTGAATGCTTCCAACAGCGTGTAACAGAGTTGAAACGATAACAATCTCACAGCTACAAATGATAAAAACATGCAGAATCTGCATGTCCCGAACACTTCCAGCCAAAATTATTATCCTCAGAGTTTAAAACTTGGATTCCATTATGCAAACATGACGTTACAAGTTCATGAGAGACCACAGATATATCCATAAACTTTTAGAAGCCGATACGAGGCCACCAGATGTAAAGGGTTTATGGGGGGGTCAGTTTTAATACTGACCTCCTTTTTACCTTAATTTACTTATTCAGATTGAATAGTAATTTCACGGATTCTCTTCTTTTTCGTTTATTCAATATTTCTGTGATCTTGATGATGGATGAATAACCATAGCCATTAAGTGACAGAAAACGGTGATTTTAGTTTGGTATGCCAGAGACAATACCATTTATTTAAAATAAATCACTAAAATCAACATCATTACACTTGATTGGCAGGATTTCACTTTCTTGCAATTTACACGCATCAACACACTTATGTAACACAGCAGACATAAATAGGATGTTAATTATTTAGTCTGAGGGCTTTTAGCTTAAAGATAGTTTCCAGCTTAAATTGAGAGGGAAGGGAAAAGGAGGAATAAAAGGTTGGAGAGATTAAGAAGGGAAGTTATTTATCTCGAGTGTAACCAGAAATGACACTTTCCATCAGACTTCTGCCAAATTCCAGGTACGTTGTAAACCGCTCTTTACCTTTTGACGATGCGTCTGATAAAGACCTCACCAGCCATCCAGGTGCACAGAGTCCTTCAGGCCCTCGTACGTCTGAACTGGTCGTTTACTTTCAACGTCTCCTCGGATCCGCGTCAGTCGTCAGAGAAATGTGGCAGCTCCTGGCATTTGGTTCGAAATAACTTACTCCAGAAAGGAATAAACAAAGTTGGAGCTTGTGCTCGTTCGAAGTAGACTTATAACAAAACATGTTATTAGTCCTAGCTGAATGACGTGTCCTTAGCGTGTGACTGAACGTCAAATCCAGCTCTTTGGGAGAGGTTCACATTTCTTTGAAGCTCCCAGCAGACTCTGAAGCGTTTCTGCACAGTTAGAACTTAAAAAGCAGGAACAAAGAGAGGAGTGAACTTGCCTTATCAGACCCAAGGTTACAGCCAGAGCAGAGAGAGATTTGTTTAGGGAAAGGCACAGCAAGCTGGAGCCCTTTCATGAAAAACACGGATTACTGTCCTCTGAGTTTCTAAACAAAACCGTCCGGTCTCTGTGACCCGAGACTGCACCTTTGACACAGCAGTGAACACAGTTTAAACTCTTACAGAATAACACAGCTTAAAAGCACACATCATGAAAATGACAAAAGTTATTCTTTTGATCACATCAGCCTAAAATCAAAGATAGAAATAGTCTCTTTTTGGTGACTATGTTATCAGATTATAGCTAAATGAATGATTTTGTAGTAAATGTCTTGCTTTACTGAGAGGTCAGTAAAGGTCATCACTGGACAGTTCAAAAGTACACAGGTGTCTTAAAAGTGGACAAGGTCATGCCCACTACAGGTGATTTGTCTAAACTAATACTAAAACTAACACTTTACTAATACGGATGTGGGAATTAAAAATATGTAAACATTATTTGTGTATTTGTACTAATTTTTGATTCTGCTCAGGTCAACACCACAGAAAAGACTTCCAGGTGTGATGAGTCATACTGAGGGAGTTCGGCCCTACCTAGGAGACTGGTTTTGTCGGGGACCCCTGCTGGAAGCACTGAGAGTCGAAACGCTGGCTAAAGACCATCTCGGGGCAGGATGATACCTGAGATGAGGCAACACGATTCCAGAATCTTCCGTGGGCCGCTCACTTGTCTGGGTGACAGAGTGATACAGAGCCAGACTGAGGTGGAGCAACAGGATTTCTGCCGACAAACATGCTTTCTCTGCATCAAATGCGACGTCCTGAGTATGCCAACTTGCTGAGAGAAAATGCAGAACGATTTTAGTTATTATGCATTCTGTTTTTGGTCTATAAAAGACCTAGCTCATAAAAGAGCTTTTTCTTTGCTGTGTGTTTTCAATAATTGATTTTCCACACTTTAAGCATGTGGAAAATCTTTGAGAAAGTTTTTAGTCCAAGAAGTTACCTTTACTTTTAAAATTATTTTTGTTTAAAATTTCTTTTAAGTTTTATTTTTATTTTATTTTAGATTTCTTCAAGTTTATTTTTAGTTCAAACTTCTTTGTTTTTAACTATATTAGTTTTATAACTTCTTTAAGTTTTTTACTCTACTACCCACAACATTTTTTTCAGATGAGCCTGATTTGTTTGTAAAGGCTGCAAAAGTGGTGAGGGCCCATTTTGCGTTGGTTGCGTTTTTCCTACTAAGTTTAGACCCAGAGGTTTTTTTTGGGCCAATAATCTGCATAATGTTAAACAGTTTTAAATGATAAAAAGGGCAGATATATGTTAGAGTATTTTTATGTTTATCATCTAAAAATTTATAACATCATAAACATGAAACAAGTATCTATCTAGTCACTCCCTGAGAAATAGTTGTCTTACAGAACAATGTTGTTTACTGAAACTAACAGAAGCACCAAAGAATGGGCCTCATGCAAGAACCGTTCGTACGCACAGATTTGTTCTTAAACTGTGCGTACGAACGATTTAGGATCATTTGTGGCATTCAACAATGTTTTCGTATCCTAGGATTTTTTTCAGATACGAACAAAATTTACGTGTGGTCCGGACCTGTCGTATATTTTACGAGCAGTCGGTCTGCTGTTATCCAGACGGATTTCCCTCACTAATAGCTTCATATTTCATTATTTAGAAAATATTTTGGGTCTAAAAAAATCATGCGGGTGGGTGAGGCGACAGCTCTTCTAGTGAAACTATAATGTAACAGTTGTTTACACTAAAATTAAGAATATTTGACCATCCAACACTTGCGGGGGGG